>VZTO01000135.1:0-25392 GCA_013400615.1 Syrrhaptes paradoxus
AAAATAAAAAGTCTGTATCTCATCATTAAAGAAAAGGATATTGATATGGATGTCATTTAACAGTGTTCTGACATTTTCCTGGTAAAAAGCAGAAGTGTATGTAACGCTTATTGGTGTGTTCTGCTTGAACTGTCAAGTGCTAACGTGGAAAAAGCAGCTCTTGCACTGTTGTGAACATACTACCTAGTAATTTCTTCTTGAAATATGCTTGCATTATTTTTGTTCATTTAAAAAGTAGAACTGCTAGATTTCCTACTTTCTGCATGAAAATATGGCATGGACACTTAAAAAAAATATTAACTCCAGATAATGGGATGGTCTTAATTCCTGGGTGTTTCTGAAATAAGAGATCAGACACTCATAAGGATTCATTTTAAAAATTGAGACTTCACTTATTTAACAAAACTGCTACTACTGGTCACTTAAAAACATTATGCCAATTATGACCTTCCTTAAAAGGTTCTCTTAAAATTATGGGTTATCTGAAGTAGTGCAAAAGCAACCCTCTCTCTTTAGTAAATTTTTATATCTAATTCTTCTAAGTAGACCAAGGAGGAAGATACACTTAAGCTTCCCTAAAGTGCTTGAATGAACATTTAGATCCGGGTAAAGCCCCATCTCCCATCTTCTAAGAGTTATGTTTATTTTTCTTTTATTGATATGGTGTTTTAAACCCACATGTAGATGTGCAACCTATTTCATCTACGCAACACAAAGAACCACGTGAAACAGCTCTGTGCCATTGTGAAACTACGGCATTTTGTAATACAACTAAGAACATTTTTTCCATGGAGGATTTTAACGTTAATTTTCAAATTCAGATTAGCAAATTATATATAAATTGATGATACTCTGGTATATTCACTGTATTCATACAGATTAAATGTTATTTTTAACACCTACATTGGTATAAAAATGCAATAAAATGGTTTAGTTCAAAGATTGTTCTGATTTCATCATGATTATCTACAAATCAAGTTTTCCATAAATGTGACTGTATGACTGACAAGAACACCTCAAAAACCTTTTTATAACTCTAATCTGATGTGCTTCTTTATTATGAACTGTAAAAATTATTCAGCAATATGGTTCTCTTATACAGCTATACATATGTAGAGAATCCAGCTCCTTAACTTAAACAAGCACTACCGATTTTTGTCCAGAAAAAGACTAACAAATTCATTGAGAAATCTACTGTTCTCTGCAGTGCTGAAATGGTACACCATTTACCGTTTGAGAAGACAAGCTCTAATAGTGTTGATTAGTTGTTCTTTTCTGTTACAAAGGTAGAACAGAAACCTGCACAACAGGTTGTGGGAGCTTGTTTCACACAAGGCTTTGTTTCATTACAATTTTCAGAATTAATCAGAAACTTGAAACTTTTACTGAGAAAGGCCAGCTCCAGTATTTAATCTTCTCACTTTTGATTGTGGAGGATGCTAAGCAGTACAACTCTTACCACATGCACAGACATGGGGATGGTTGTTGAAATACTGCACACCTTCCAAAGGTTTAGTACCTCCTACCAAGTCTTACTTCCTAATATCATTTTGAGACTTTTTCATTGTGTCTATCTTCAAATCTTCATTGTATTCTGTTATCTCTAATTTTATTTGTTATTTTATTTTTTCATTATTTTAAATGTTGGTTCTGAGAACTGAATTCAAAGAAGTCAAAGCAACCTTGCCAAGTTTTACATTTCTGTTAAAAGTGTGTAATTTTTGTTAAAACTTTGTTGGACAGGATTTAATATCCAGTGTCTAGGTATTTAAACTCAGAAAGGAAAATAATGTTACATCTCCACATATTCTAAAATCAAGAGAGACTGGTAAAATCATGCTGTTCTCCTTTCATTATCACAGACTACAAGGAACTAGTTTGCCTGAATTCCTTCTTGCACTGCTAAGACCACTATATGAACACAATCAGTTTTCAGAAACATCTGTAAAGCAACTAATGCTATACCTATTTTACAAGTGTGGAAACTGAGTCAGAGAAAGGTTCCTATGGCTAAGGCATGACTGCCTGTAAATTAATAGCAGTGCTAAGATTAAGGCTGAAGAATTAACAGCTATCAAGTGCTGACCCAGTTCACCAGAGTACACTACGAGGGCAGATTTTTTCCACATCCCAGAAATTCTTTTTGTAAACTGCAGTGCTGGGCAACCCTGTAATTATGCACAGAGCACTTTAGGACAGCAATAATTTTTGGCTCAAAAGGTTTACATGGAGCTTCAGAAACTTACTCTCACTACTGATAATATTTATTCAAACAGCCGTCTACTCGGGTCCTGGCTCTCTCTCAGGCCACTTTGTACTTCTCGAACAGTAGTGGACCAGATAATCGAGCCCTTATAGTATAGCATAAGGACTAGTTCTTATAGCAGCCTCAGAAGCCCTTACTAGCTTCAGTGAGGCTTTGTACTAGTGCAGAGATTAATTCATGTGGAACTAATTACAGGACTGTGGCCTAAGTGAGAAACTGGTCTAGCTCTATTTGCTTGTTATCCAGTTGTCAAAATGTAGTGCTCATTAAGTGCAGAAACAAAGGGTCCAGATGGATTCTTTATATCTGAGAAATGTGTTTCCCATATAAAAAAGAAAATAATCAGTAACACTGGAGTGGAATTCAAAACCTTATTGAAAAGAAAGGAAACTCTCAGGCAGGCCTTTAAATCAAAAACAATCCAGAGAACCTTCCTCTAAGAATCTTATGATCTTCTTTTACGTAAAAAAAAAAATTATGCAAAATGCACTTTGGCTACCTGAGTCTATAGATGAGGAATGAGATGAAAACAAATGCCTTCTAGTCCTACTGCTCTCTTCCATAGCATGAACTCCACGCTTGGTTACAATTATGCTCTAAGCACTTTTCTTCCATCCTGTAACGTTGAGATTTCATGTCCAACTCAAGACATTTTTGTACTCCTCTAACTTAACCAACCTTATGAAGTGCCTAACAGCATGATCAGACAGACAGGGGTCACTAAGAGTTATAGCTGTTTCCTTACATCAGCAGACAGCAATAAGCTAATGTAGGAGTCATAACAGCATATTTTAGCTAATAAAATTTGGTATGAAGATATTATCAGCTGTATGGATGTACCAATCTAAAATCTGAATTAAAAGAAGCAAAACCAAAAAGTGATTAAGACTTGGAACTAGCAGTTCCAGAAGCATTCAATATTATGGCATTTTCAGGATGTGCTCAAGTTCTAACATGATCTGTAAGTGTGCTTGAATGATGCAGTTTCATTAAAAGTTTTAGGAAACCTAAGTCTCCCTTTCTGCCAAAAAGGGCAGTCTCACTCTTCTCCCAGGCACATTTCTACCTTGTGAAGGTAACACTTATGCAGCCATGCAAACAAATCACCTCAGAGAATTGCCCTGGCTGAAAATTGGCCTAGTGAAATAAGTTATTTTTGCTGCAGGGTCAATTCTCTGATCCATCTTTCTGTACAGCCACATTTAGCACACATGTCAGTACTAGACAGTAGGGAAGAACATGGAGTCAGGAATACGAAGGAGGGATAGTTGAGTTTCACCATCTGTATGGTTAGGTGTTCCAGATAAAGCCATTTATTGCCTGGTTGGATATAGGAGACCTACATCAGATAGGCATCAAACAATTTAACATTCGGTAAATTGAAACTAGTTGTGTCAATTAATCAAGTAATTAACTAAATAAGCAAATAAAGCGGTTGATGCCAAGTACAGGACAAAATCTACAAAGTTCTAACTGAGAAGTTTAGGTTTCCACATGTCAGCCTGTCTATGGCGTCCATTTGTAAATATATCACAAGCACCTTTTATCTGTTCCCAGCAGGATAAATGGATCCAGGCACTCCCTTACTCCACTCCCTCAGGCACTGAAACCCACCATTTAATCATCCAGTAAGACCTTCCAACCGCAATTATCTGCTTCTTTGCAAGTGCCTGAGTTTCTGCAGGAAAGCATGTATAAATCTACTTATTTACCCCCTGGTGCTGTTTTGCTGTGTAAAGACCTAACCACAAGGGAATTCTCAAATACGTCTGTCCTGGTTATCTCATCCAATCTGAAACATGTCTACAGGATCAGGCCCTCCAGAGTAAACAGGCACGGACAAGACTTCCGAAGGGTAGTAGCTAGTCTGTATATGCATTGCATATGTGATTACACTCAAAATCACAGAAGTCAAAGCACTTGGCTGCAGTAGCAGGGCCTGTTTCCTTTTCATTAATGCTCAAGACGTACCTTTTCCATTAATGCAGATTTTTAAAAATAGCAGTACAAATAACCTTCTGAACCTGTTACAGTGAAAAACAATTTAACAGCTTCAGTAGGACTATTCATAATATTTGATACTTGAGAGAGCAAATCAGGAGTGCAATCTGGGGCATAATAAAAATGGCACGTTATAGTCAGATTCATCAAGTAAGTACTATACAGATATTCATGTTCGGATGTTGCTACTACTTTAGAAGAGTAAATCATTATATCTTTTCCCTCTCTTCAGGTGTAATCCTTGGATTTTCTCTCCGATCATATAAGATGAGCTATCGGGAAGTCAAGTACTTTTCATTTCCAGGAGAACTACTCATGAGAATGCTGCAAATGCTGGTCCTGCCACTAATTGTATCCAGTTTAGTCACAGGTAAAAAAATAAACATTTTTTTTGTTCTTTTAAATAATTTGGTAAAGTTGAATACATCAAATCATTAAATCTGTCCTGGAAGTGTTATGATCTGCAGAAATAGATACTTCTGCTGTTGCTGTTTTAGAGACAAGATGCTGGAATTAATATGCAAAGAAACTAAAAGATTATTTTTTCCATTCCAAGGCAATCCAACTGTACAAGTTACTATATGTTGCTGCTATGAAGCTGGCTCTGTACACTACTTTCTTCTCTTACTTTCTGAACAGATAGTTCCTCCACAATATCATCTTGTTATGAAAGATAATGTGTCTCAGAAAAATAGTTCCAAGACCCAATAAAGTTTAAACTCTTGATTGTGAGAAATAACCCACACCTGTAAACCCAGGTCTGTAAAAGATCTGTCTACCTTAGAGGGAGGAACGTCTTTCAGCAACAGATAAGAAAAAATAGGTGATAGATGGGATAGATCGGACAGCTTGGAAGAAACTCCATTCCATCAGTTCTGGTTTCCTGTCTTCAGGTCAGCAACTCTATTAAGCTTCAAGTCCTCTTTACTAAGTTGTTCCTTGAGCTAGAGTTATAATATTTATTTTCTTACGATATGTATGCCTTGTCATTCCACCTAAGTTTCATGGAAGAGCTCCCAGATTTTTATGAATGTTCAGGATGTACCTGTGACTTATTTATCCTATTAATTATCTGACAAAAGAAAGTGTGGACTTTGGTCTATCAGCAAATCAGTGGTACAGCTTGGAGAACTTAATCAAAATGAGTCACTGTGCAGGCCCAGGATTCAAGTACCTAATACCCTACCTTAGTTGTCAGAGGATCCAGAGACTGTAAGTTGTTCTCTATTTCATTGATTTTGAAATATTTTAATATTAAGATCTCCTCTTACAAATGTAAAAGCATAGAATCCAACTTCACAGATAGCAAAGATAGTATGTGTGTATATAAGCTGTTCATCAGAAAACTAGGGTATTCAGTTACAAAAATCACTTGCCTTCACATATTTTAAGGAAAAAGTAAAGCTTGTTTCTCTACATATATTATATAGATATTGAAAGCTTAATGAACACTGAAACTAGAGAAAAATTTATAAATCTTGGAGGGTAAACAATGACAGGTTTGCTTCCAACCAGTTGTTGTGTTCCAACAACTATTTTATGTTGTTTCTCCTTGCTGTCTTCTTGACCCTTTCACCCAAGTTGGCTGGACACTGATAGAAGAACCATTAAAAGTAGAAAAGGAGAGACACTTACCCTTTTTCAATATCAGATAAGACTGGCATTGCTGCTCCATTTTGTAGGATGAGTTATTGCACGTGAATTTACCTGTTCAGTTCCGTGTAACTCTGCATCCATAATGCTTCTCTGAGAGAGCTCAAGGTAAAATGAGAAATTGGGTAGATCATGCTATACAAGGATTTGAATTCACTTCCAAAAATTCTATGTAGAAACACTTTGTTTGGGTAAAGATCAGCAAATTCACCTCAGAGAGCCACAATTGTCATAAGGAGCTGGCCTTGTGAGAAAAAAAGCCCACTTGCTGTATCTCAGTAGGGATTTTGTGAGATACCAGAACAATGAGTTTACAGCTAATTGTATTCTGAAAATAATTTTCAGTCTCTGGATTCAAAGAATATCCTTCTTTTTGATGGCTTTTTTTCCCTTTAAATTCTTTAGAACCCTTCATCCTTTTTTATGCCCTTTTTTCAAAGCAATCGTTTCCTCTTTTCCAAAGAGAAAGCTTATCTATCTATAAGATTCGTCTTATTATCATACAAGTGCCTTGTAATATTAAGTGGATTATTCTTAAATTTTCCCTTTGAAACAGAGACAGTAATTTTCAGGGCAAATAAGAACATTTTAAACTTCTTTAGTTGTGCAGGGAACAATCAGAGCTTTTTGGGTTATTTGCAAATATTTTTCACAATTCTGGTCATGGCTCAGTTCAATAGGCTTCTGCTTCCCCAGAATTTTGGAAACTTGGAATTTAGTTGTACAGGGATGATTACTTTTAAGCGCATTTCTTTCTAATATCTTTCTCTGGTAAAGTGTAGCAAAGCAAAAACTATAGGAAGGGTTGACAAAGTGCAGAAAGCTGGAATTTCCATATGTGGATACCTTTTAAATAGCTTCAGATGTACACATGATGCTTTTGATTTCAGCTGTCAAACAACTGCAATGACTGGTGGACAATGTTAAAAACAAGTAGTGATGAACAATGTCTATCCTTTCACCAAGATAAAAACAAAGGCACAGAAAGTGACTCAAGTAACAAAAAAACCCATAAACACAGATCACAATTAACAGCCAAATTTCAGACGCAGTTGCTTAAAATCACCTGTAATGAAAGAAGGATATTTACGACATAAATTCAAAGAAACACCTGAACTTGAAATAGGCTCCAAGCCACTCCCTTATATAAGTCAGGAAAAATGCATCATCTGGATATGAACAGATTCAACTGCTGAAAAGCCAGATTTTGTCCAAAGCAACTTGTGGATGTAAAAGACGGAAAATTAATGATGGGACACATTGTACATCCTTAGGCAAATCATGTATCCCTTTTGTATCTCTGCTTGCTTTCTCCTTTCAGATGTAGTGCTGGTGAAGTTTTTTTATAGCTACTAGGCAGAAAAGACTACTGTATATGATGGAAATTTTAATGGAGACATGTAGTTTTAAGCTTTCACAGCTCAACAGATGCCAAGTATATAGCTTTTTTAGTTATATAGTTGCAGAGATGGAAATAATCTCAAGCAAAAAATTACAGCAAAAAGGGTATGTGGGGCCATTACTGAGGCTGTTGCCATAGAAATACTACACCAAAGGTTACATAGTGACTGCTTGCAGCTAGCTATGGTGATATCACCAATAATCAGACATGCATAAATGGATCATACTTTTTCACTACATACAACTGTTTAACAGGAATGTGTTAGCCATGAAGTTTAAAAAAAATTTCCTGAAGTTAGCATATGGTGTGATGGACCTAAACTAGGCTGTATGACAGGGAACTGTGATACAACAGCACAGCCCAGATAGCAGCTGTACCCAGTCTTCTGTAAAGACATAATTCTAGAAAATACTACAGTCTCATGTAATTAAATTTCAGAAATTTGATTTTATATTTGCCTTTCCAGTATTTTGAATGAAGCAGTAAATGACCCATCAAGTGTAACTGTATGTAAACACTATTAAATCTTATCAAAACACTTATGGTCTAGTAAACTACTATCATTTTTCATTTTGACAATTGTAAAATCCTTTATTAACATATTAAATTAATAGCAGAAAACATAAAGGGCCAGAATTTTGCATTAGCTCATCCTAACCCCTCACATCAGAGCACACAATAGGAAGGTCTCATAAAGACACCTGTGCATGAGACCTCTTCAAAAAAGAAACTGGGAGTCCACCTTCTGTCTAGGTTTGTGGAACTAGAAGCCATAGTACATGAAGTCTCTATGTAGTTCCAGTGTTCTCCTGTCTACTCACTGACAAGTATATTGTGGAAAAAAAGTTATTCCTTACTACAAGGACCCACATACTGTCTCATACCAGCCACAAATGTTAATGGTAATTTCAACAGATGGAAAGTGTCTCATTCAGCAGGATTCCAGAGAGGGGAACACATGCTATGGAGCCACCATTATGCTCCTTCTGGGAAGAAAAAGGAGAGGCCTAGAAGTAATTACCTTTAATTCATTCTGGGAGAACAGACCTTTAACCAATGCCTGTGCAACAGCTTGGGTGCTCACAGCAATGCTGGAAGCCAGAAATATTAGCAAATCCAGTCTTACTCTTCTGTGTTTCAGTTTAAAAAATACAGCATTCCTGATTCAGTTTATACAGTTCATATATGAAAAATGAGAAGCAATTAGGTGGTTTAAAGGTCACTGAACAGCCTTGTGCTAAAAACCTCATGGGCTGAGGCAGGGACAGGGAGTTCACTCACTGCTCATGGTCACAGGAAAGGAATAGACTTGACCTGGGAAAACACAAAAACAATCATTTTTTGTTAACAATCAAACACAGAGCAAGATAATGAGAAACAGAACCACATCTTAAAAAGGCACCTCTCCCCCACCCCTCCCTTCTTCCCAGGCCCAAAGGCTTTGTTCCAAATTTCTCTGCCTTCTCCCCCCAGTGGTGCTGGGGGCAGAGAACAGGGGTTGCAGTCAGTCCATCACATGTTGCCTTTGCCGCTCCTTCCTCCTCAGAGGAGGGCTCCTCACAGTCTTCCCTGCTCCAGTGTGGGGACCCCCTCTTGTGGGAGAGTCCCTCACACACTGCTCCAACGTGAGTCCTTTCCATGGGCTGCAGTTCTCCACTGCTCCAGAGCAGGTCTTGTCAACAAAAGTCACGGCCTCCTTCAGGCACAGTCACTTCTTCCAGCATGGGGTCCTCCATGGCTCCATCTCCATGAGCTGCAGGCGAGCTCTGCTCTCCATGGGCTGCACGGGGACAACGTGTGTCACCATGCTCTTCACCAGGGGCTGCAGGGGAGTCTCTGCTCTGGCACCTCCTCCTTCTCCTTTCTCCTCACTGAGCTTCATGTCTGCATAGTCGTCTTCTCTCACATCCCGCTCCTCTCTCTGCTGCAGGTTCTTTCACCGGCTCCTGAGAAACTCCTGGCTCTTGTGCGGGGGCTGTGCTGGGTTGGCTGGGCCATGGTGGAGCCTGGGCAGGCAGCAGGCAGGTGGCCAGATGGACCGGCCAGGCCGAGACCTGCCCAGGACCACCCCCACACACACTCCCTGTGCTGTGCCCCCTCTTAAACATATCATTTGCAGAGGCGCTGACTGGCTCAGCCCTGGCCAGAGGCAGGACCAGCCTGCAGTTGAGGAAACTTCCAGCAGCTTCTTACAGGGGCCATCTCAGTAGTCCCCTCCCCACTGCCAACACCTTGGAGCCGGGGGAAATTTCAGCAGTTACTTACAGGAGCCAGCACTGTAGCCCCTCCCCTGCTACCAAACAAACCACCACACAGAACCACAACAGCAGTGTTTGCTCAATTTATATGGTGAAAATTGGAAATTTTCTGATTTTCCCAAAATTCTACAGGGATTCTCTGATCCCTGTAGATATCCCCTACAGTAGTAAGCCTCCTATGAGTAACCAATTCATGAACACCCTAGGAGTGTGTTGTGTTTTCACTTATGTCTTTTTTTCAATAAGAAAATGTTATTTTAAAAGGTAACTTATCTTCTTTTTCAGAAAACTCTACCCTCCTTCTCCCCCGCCCAAGACTGTATAAACATGTCAATGTAAAAGCTGAATAGCTTAAATTTTATGGACTCATACATTTCAAGCACACATCAGTTTATGCATTCATATAGGTATTTACATATGCAATTTGCATAACTGGACGACAGTGCTATTTAATTTGAACATCCAAATAGTTTTTTCCACAAATAAAGGAAAACTAATGCTTTGACTTGTGTGTGTCCCACTGGCTAAAAATGTGGGTATGCAGGTTATTATGTTTTTAAAGATCCAGCCATCTTGTAAATGTGATTTCCTGTAGGGATAAAGAAACAACTGAAGAAATATTACTACCGTTGATCCTTGTTCTGTAGCAATTTCATCACCAGCTAGCATCTTTATGGCAGATCCAGGCCAATAGCAGCTAAAAATATAGAAACATGAAACTTCACACACATAATTACTTTAAACACCTGCTCTTCAGTACCTCTATTACTGTATAAAACAAATGTTTATAAAATCTGGCATACTGCCCCCTTATTTAGACGGGCACTCAAAGATGAAAAAATTGGAGCCTTCTTATACTGTTCCACTCCACAGTCTTCAAGGCAATGTGAGCAGGATAAGTTTAATAATTAAAATAGTAAAAAGAATTAAAAATAATTTAAAAGTATTTCCAACAAAAGCTTTTAAAAGTTAAAAAAAATAGTTTAAGTAGCAGGCAGCTACATTTTGGAAAATCAGTAAAAAAAGTAGGTTGTAAACTTCAGCACCTAGAAACGCCAATTTTCAAGTCAAAACACAAAAACTACGTGCAGGTTCATTGCGTATTGGCAATCAGTTTGACTATGATTTCCTGAATATATTTTCTGAATAAGTTTTTGCACAGAAGGTGCTGCAGAAAAGAAAAAGGTATACCCAGTTGGAAGTCAGAAAGCATTGCACGAGCCATGGATGTTAGGAAATCATAATGAGATGTCATACATTTTTTTACAATTAATACAGCTTTGGGTAGACCCTCTTACTCAGAAAGTGCTATGTATCTTCATCTATGCAAATACTGAAAGCAAGGAACTACAGAAAGGATCATAAAATGAAACCACGACTCACTTCTGAACCACTTCTGAAAAAAATTTTGCAAGAGGAAATACACAGGAATCTATCTTCATAAGAGCCTGAGAGAACAATTCCATGTTAGTTGAGATCCCACTAAAAATTAAAATGCAGTAAGGACAGAGACTAAATTCCTGCACATAATGAAACTGTATAAAATAAAATCTGATTATACCTTGAAAAAGAAAACCTAAGCATGATACACTGCATCCAAAAGCAGAAAGCACGCAGCAGTGTAGTTTTTCAAGTCTTAGTCTCTGCAAACGGTAACACACAAACAGCAAGGGTGTTCAGGAACAAAGTCTGCAATAATCAAGGACAGCAAAACTAAAAACCCCATCTAAAATCACTCAGGTTTGGTAGGAGCTCTTCATTAAAGGATGATTAAAATTTCATTGCAAAATCCAACTCTTCTTAGTAGACCACTATTTTCAGTTGTTTCACAAAGTATTGAATAACAGGTTGTTACTTGCTTCTATTCAGTTTGCGTTCTGCAGGGGACTCCAACTGACTTGATAATAGGTAACAACCTCTCATCCACAAAGGCTTAGTTTTTGTTTTTTATCTTAGTTCAAATGCATAAAATAAAGACTTTGCTTGCTGACAGGCAAGTCTCAGCAAAACAAGAAGAAAAATCTATTTGGAAGAACACGTAAGAGTTAAAGCATCTTGCCCGAGCACTGAAGGACCATACTGCCTCTTTATTAACATTTCTGTTTCAATCAAAGGCAAAAGGACTGAAAATACTTTAAGGACAACTAAAACAATTTTTTGAGTTTAATGCAAACAAATATTAATTGGTTACAGAAAAACAACACAGCTGATAATTAAGAAACTAAAAAATATTATGAAATGTAAAATTAACTACATTAGATCATAAATGGAAAAGTCAGTTTTGTATTTTGTACAGCAAAATGTCCAAAATGCAAAAGAAAATCTCCACAACATTTTGGGAATTGGGACACTGAGAGTAAGCATTTTATTCAGGATATTGAAGATTGAAACTGTAAAGAATGACGTTTTCAATAATGAATGATTGTGACAACATGACAAATTAGCTAGAATGCTGCCAAGTGCAAAGTAATGCTAGGAAAGGGGAACATGCTACACCTATACTACCTAACCACAAGCTCTCAGCTGGCCAATGGTATACAAGCAAGAGTTCTCAGTCTCCCTGTGAACCGTCCAGAGAAGGTGACAGGGATTATTAGTGGAATAGAGTTTCAGTGAAGTGCAAGGAGGGATTAAACAGACTACAACTTTTTGGTTTGAAAAAGACACAACCATGGAAGACAGCCATTAGAGTACACCGAGATAATGAATAGTTTGTAGAGGTTTAGATGGAGTAACTATTTATTATTATATGCCATAATTATTTTTCATAATCAAGGAAACATGGGGTGTCCAATGAAATAGCTAGGTAGAACATTTTTAAAAAAGAAAATGAAGTACTTTTTCAGAGTACACAATTAAACTGTGTTGTACAGTGCCAGAAGCCAGAAGTGAACAGTTTCAAAATGAAACTAGAACTCACAGTTACAGCAATTTTGGGGAACGAGCAATTTAGGAAGGCCCAGTCTCCACTGGTGGACAGATGCAGGGAGGGAAAGCAAAGGCAATGAACACTATCTTTTACTGTTTCTTACAGTCTTTCAGTAAGAATCTATTGTCAAGTAGAGCCAAAGACAAATGGGTTGACCAACCATTGGACTAACTAATATGCTATAGGTTTATGTCATTGTTGCACTCCATAAAATTTCATATCAGATTGAAGGAGCCTGTTTTCACCTTACAAGATTTCACTTACCAATCACTCTGAGGCAATGACTGCTGTCAGCAGTTTCAGCTTTCTGACACACATAGCTCTTTTGAGAACTAGTTCAAAACCAAGGAAAAACTCTCCCAGGATCTGAGAATCATCTCACCTTCAACAAATGAAAATTAGCTCAATTGACATGAAATCAGATTTAAAAATGAAAGAGATAAGAAAAACCACTTTTTAAGAAAGAAGGAAAGAACTGCGCACAATATCAGCAGCTTTTAATTATGCTACTCTTGGGAAGCTGACACATAACAGCAGTTTAAAAGCCATAGCAAAGTATGACAAAAAACATCCTGAAAGCTTTTGAAGCATTACACCCAGGGATAGTTACTTACACAGAAGATCCACTCAGGCTTTAACAGCTTTCACTTTTCTGCTCCTTTCACCTTTTTACCTCTAGTCTGAATGCCATGATCCACATCTGCATTTCCTACATGTGAATGTAGCAGAACTCCGTCATATTTGCTTCCTTGTCAGTTTGTCTTTGCTATAACCGCTCATGAACACCAGAAGACCCTGATCAAGAAAGGTTCTGAGGCTGCATTTTGGTGACACCAGGAACATTGCTGGGAGTACTTCCACACCCGCAAAAGTAACACTTATCATATTGCTGGATCTGTTACATGCTGTCCTTCAGCCATGTATTTGGATTATAAACTTCTATAAGGAAGATCCATCTTTATTGTCATTAATGGAGGCACAGATACTGAAGACTTGTCTTTTGATAGCACCGCTGAATGCCCCACCTGAGTTCTGAGTAATGGAGAATGAGGAAAGACGGTACACAACCAAAGCTGCAGGACTCAAGCCTTGGGTCTGGGTTCCAATAAGACAGTGGATTGTCTAGAGGAGGAGGAAGGCTGCCCAGCTAATTGGTCATCGTGGCATACTGCTGTATTATACAGTTCTCACAGTTGACAGAGGATAAGAAGGAGAAAATAGTCACTCAGGATGGAAGTCTCTAATGATTCCTTGAGACTACAGATGTAACTAAAGACCAGCAACATCTGGAATTTGAGCTGCATGTTAGAGAGTCACAAAGCCGATCCTGCATCAGCTACAATTCCATTCATCCAGCACTCCTGTTAGTGCATATTTATTCTTTATTTTCTTTTCCAGGCTGTTTCTGAGTATATTCTGTATCCTCCAGTTCAGACCTTGAGAAGTGAATACAACAAAATGTAAACAAGGCCGTTGTAAAGGGCATGAAAAGTCTCTACCAAGATATAACTTGAAAATATTTAAGAGCCTCCCCAGTTTGCTTTCCAGTTTTGTCATAGTTCCTTTCCGTAGCTGATAACATTTTTCAGAGATGTAGCGGGCACAAGGTAAAATACCTTTTCCTTATGTCTTTGTTGCAATGTTGTCTCCAGGTGAGTGCCTGAGGCACAACAGGCAGAACAGAAACACAGCAAAATGTTTGGTGAAACCTGGAATCTACTTACAGAACTGCCAGTGTGTTTTAATTGGGTGGAAAGTCTCTTGATGTGAACTTTTTTAGGCTCACACAGTCTGATCTGGTTTTCTTCAGGCAAGCGAGTCCAGGGTGGTGTTATACTGCTGAAGTTTGATGAAAAATTCCTATAAGGTACCACCACTCCCAGAAATGACTGTTTTTTTGTGGTAATGGCTTATTCTAGAAAGCACCAGTTTCAAAAAGGTCTGGGCAGGCTCTGCCACTTCTATGCACTGCCTCAGATATTTTACTTGGGCCACCTTGGTGACACTTTTCCCCATTTATACAAGGTTTTTTTTCCCTTTGATTCTCTCTAGGACTTGATCTTTGACTGAATGATGCCACAGCAAAGTTAACTCAATTTATCAAAAATCCCATTAATGTGTGTCTGGAAGATAGCAAGCACCATCTGATTTCCAGAAATGGGGAAAAAGAAATTCCTGCAGGCCCCTACTTATTTTCAGGGTTGGCCTTCTTGAGTCACCTGTCTCAGTGTTTCTCAGGTCAACAAAGTTTGTATATTTAGTACTTCTGATCTTTGCCAAGAGCTCATCATTGTAAAGTGTGGCATTCCTATATGGAAGAAGGACATGTGCAATCAGTGCAAATGCATATTCCTCAGAGGTTTGTACACTTAGCAAAACAAGGCAGTTTAGTACACCACAGATTTTCAGTTCCTGCTATTGCGAAGGCAGTTATATCTAACAAAATGTCAAGAAAAGCACTTGGATGGCAAGCTGTTAAATTTTGATTCTTTTACTCACCAGATACACAAGTTCCATGGAATCCTTCTGTTGATAGTGTCTTGAAAGGACCTTTCGCATTGCAAGAGTCTACCAAATCTAGATATACCAACGTTGATCTACAAATAGAAGTAAAAAGCTACCAGGATACAGAAAGACTTGTGCAAAAAAAAAAAAAAAGCTCATTATTTATGGGGGCACATCATGTGGGAAGTGAAAAGATAAAATTCTTTACGGTTTCACAAATTGAATAGCAATTCAGCTCTAATACTGAGTAAGAAACATGCAAATAAAGAAAAGAGTTGAGTGCTCAACTTTCATGCCAACAAAAACTATCCGATCTCAGTGTTACTCTTAAAGACCCATCTTTGGAAGTCAAGTATCAAAGCAAGTTAAATTCCTGGTTCTGAAGAAAACCTCAAAAATATATCCTGACTATATTCTGAAAACTTAAAAGTCACGCAACAGAGAGCATGTACTTCAAAAAATGTTGAGTTTTAGGGTATTCCAGTATTTGGAGAGCATGACTTGTAATTCCCGAGTAATCAGAGTTATCAGATCTGGTATTAATCTTTAAGCAATATTCTTCTTCTCTACTTCACTTAAGAGTTTGAGGGGCTTCAAGCACCATCACAAGTTCTGAAGAGTTTTTTGGACTAAGTACATTAATACAAATATTTATTTAGATGCCTAAGTTAAGCATATTTTCAGGATGAGGCTTCAGTCTGTAATTATTATATACTTAAACAATTAACATTTTTTCAGATAATTACACCTTTTCATCCTCAGACAACTATACTGCTGGCACCTTACTGGTGGTAGGTAGTACAGAGAAAAGTACAACATTTCTTAGTTGAAGTATAGAAGTATAATATTTGCATTAGAATTAACATACTGATGTTGATTCTTTCCTTTGTAAACAGCTCTCTTATTTTCTCTCTACTTATCTGCAAAGCAAAATTCTTACTTTACTTTGACATTTCACCACCCACTTCTAATTTAGAGCTGAATACTTAGATAATATCAGAGATTCTCCAGTGAATATAGTTTCTTTTCAGAGCTAGAGAAAAAATATGTTTTGTTCAAGAGTTCACCTAGTGAATGGATATTTCATTAATCAATACATTCTTGCGCTGAAAATCAGCTTTGTCCAATATTTCCAATTGCAGTATGTCTTATCTCCCCAAACCCTGAAAACAAAGTTAGAAAACATTAGCTTACTAAGCCTGGCTAATATCTGTCTCAAGGCTAATGAAGCTGTGCAAAGGGCCTGCATCCACAGAGAAAACAAATCTCAAATTCAAGATAGGATGTTTAATACTTCATTAAAAAGTAAACAGGTTTCTTTTCTGTTCTGCAGAACATCACAGTCCAATAAAAACAGTGATCCAAAAACACCCTCTTGTCTTTCATCTGTTCAGTTTAAATCAGCTGATATTTTCTTTGGTACCTCAGACCTCTCATAGAAATTCATAGCTTCAGTCCTGCCTGCAAGTAGATGATGCCCAAATGGCAACTGTATAACACTTGAATGCCAACTGTATAATACTTTCAAGCCAGAACCTACTTTTCAGCTGTACTTAGCACTGTAACATCCTGGAAAAGAGGTGAATAATATTATTAAAAAACACTGATTGCTACTGTCAGATATTCCAGAGGAACTCTTAACTTCTTTCCATTGCCTCCTACAAGTCTGCAAGGTGGAGAAAGACAAAGCAAAAAAAAATGTACTACTTTGATGTTGCAAGGCTGTAACTGAATCAGTGACCCAAGGTTCAAGAGGTCACTGAAACAAAGGAGAGAAAAGAAGGGAAACAAAAGCCTGTTCACATGAAACTCTGATTCCACACTTTCATAATGAGTTCTCACAACAGCCTTAACATCATTACTGAATTGTGCAAAAAAACCCAAATTATAATGATAATTTAGAGTGTAATAGACTAATTGCAGCTAAAGTAATGACTCCTTAGTATTCATACAGCATATTCTTAAAGGATTTAAAATTCACAAATAGGAAGTATTTTTTTCCTGAAGTTGATTTGATTGTTACTCATTAAATTATTGGGAGTGATTTAGGGTGTAATTAAATCACGATTTACTCCTATNCTTTTCTGTTCTGCAGAACATCACAGTCCAATAAAAACAGTGATCCAAAAACACCCTCTTGTCTTTCATCTGTTCAGTTTAAATCAGCTGATATTTTCTTTGGTACCTCAGACCTCTCATAGAAATTCATAGCTTCAGTCCTGCCTGCAAGTAGATGATGCCCAAATGGCAACTGTATAACACTTGAATGCCAACTGTATAATACTTTCAAGCCAGAACCTACTTTTCAGCTGTACTTAGCACTGTAACATCCTGGAAAAGAGGTGAATAATATTATTAAAAAACACTGATTGCTACTGTCAGATATTCCAGAGGAACTCTTAACTTCTTTCCATTGCCTCCTACAAGTCTGCAAGGTGGAGAAAGACAAAGCAAAAAAAAATGTACTACTTTGATGTTGCAAGGCTGTAACTGAATCAGTGACCCAAGGTTCAAGAGGTCACTGAAACAAAGGAGAGAAAAGAAGGGAAACAAAAGCCTGTTCACATGAAACTCTGATTCCACACTTTCATAATGAGTTCTCACAACAGCCTTAACATCATTACTGAANTTATTATGTTATGCATGAGGGTGTTCTTATTTATTGTTAAGATATTAATTTATGGATTATAAGTGGTTTTTTAAAAGGCTGCTAGTTGATAAATTTAAAAATGCCTGTACAATTTTTTCAAATTCTGCCTGCATCAGATACCATAGTCTTTACATAGACTTTGCTACACTTGATAAGGGAAGTCTCAGATTGTTTCTAGATTCCTTATTAATATAAAATCTTAATATTCAGAATTTTTCTTATCAAATCCAAGTTAAAGTGATTCTTTGAAAAATTAGAAGCTAAAAGTACTCTGTTGTCAAATTAATTACTGTTCTGCAATTTCTAATGCAAATAATGACTTAGAGATGTGAAAGAGTTCCATGCATTTCCTTTTGACACGGGTAGATAATACTATGCAATGGTGCACCTTATTTGTACCTGAACAATTAGAGGGACTGGGGCCCCACTATAGCAGGTCCCGCACCAAAGTCAATACAATATTGGAGGCAATGTCTTTCAGGACAAACTTCTCCAGACTGAGAAGATGTTATATCAATGCTGCTGACATCATTGTCGTAGACAGATAACTGAGCTAATTTTATAGCAACACAGGGAGCAGAATAGCAACAGCAGCATGGAGCTCCATTCAAAGCGTTTTCATGTGAATGCAGATGGCACTATAACTTGGAGGAAGCTAAAATTATACTTGAGGTGTGAGAGGAGAAAAGCCAGTGAACAAAGTGTGAATCCATCAAATACAGCCCATGGAAGCATACATACTGTTGCAAAAACTGAAAAAATGCCTGGCACATGGGAAGGAATGTAATAAACTAAGAGGATTACAAGGACATGTAAACACCAGCAGAGTGTGCATAGCCTGGACAAAAAGGAAAGTGACAACTCCATGAGCAGCTCAGATAAATTCTCTGGAAAATCAATGGACAAACCAAGAGTGATGAATGAACTGCTAGCTTGAAAGCAAAATGAAAATTTATCACTTTTAAGTTTGACACAGATGCACCAATCAGTGTTGTGTCACTGAGAAGATTTCTAAAAAAAAAAACAAAACAATTTTGATTATTAGTAAACATGGTACACGGGCACACGGACAGATAGTAGCTACTGCAACAATTCTTTAGTGAGTGGACAGTTACTGCAGTAACTTCAGATTACTCAAAAAAATCAAGTTTGTTGAACATATCTAAAGGCAATGCCACAACTTTCTTACCCAAATTACCTTCATATTGATGAATAAGCAAAGAAAGATTATTTCAGAGTTTTAAAAATTTTACTAAAATTTTCAAATTCCAAGCAGAAATCTAAAGGCCGTGTTGTTAACCAGATGCATTAGTAACATGCTACCATTAGTTCAACTCTTAGGTGAGTCACATCCAACTGGGAAAAGCTTCTTTCCAAATTATGGCTGCTGCATAAATTCTATAGAATTAACTAGTGTCAGATTCTAGTGGACAATGATCCAAATAAAAGACACTATCACTCCAATAGATTCTATTAGTGGAAGTTTTAGTGAAGAAGCCAAGAACTGGCTGGCCAATAGTATTGGATCACATTTCGAGTGAGAAGGTGATGGTTCCAGCATAGACCTGTGACAAGTGACAAATCAGTTACAGACCAGGCCAGGCTGGATGAGGCTTTGAGCAACCTGGTCTAGTGGGAGGTGTCCCTGCCCATAGCATGGGGGTTGGAACTCGGTGATCACCAAGGTCTCTTCCAACCCAAACCATTCTATGATTCTATGAGTACAATTCTGTACACCAAATCCCATGTAATTTTGCATACAGATAGAGATAGGTCTCTGGTTTTTTTCAGACAGACAACCTCAATTTTCCATTCTTTAAATATTGCATCTCTCTGACTAGAACTCTATTAACTTCACTTTTTTAGCAATTTAAGGTGTCTCTTCAGATGTCTGTTACATACTGAAGATGTAAAAGCAACTGCATTTTTACATTAGACTGCATTACTAGCTACTGTTCCTTTATGGATAACTCTAATCTCACAGCTGTAGTCTCGAGTATGTTGTATAATTTTTTCAGTAGCAGCTAAAGTAAATCAAGAGTGGTCTAGAATAGTAAATAGTTTACAGCTTCATCATATGCTATACAGCCAATCAGATAACAGAAGCACCATATATTTGTGGAATGTTGTTTAATAATTGCTGCACATACAAAAACATGTCTTTGAAGGACTCCAGGCACAGTCTGCCAAAACTCAGACCAGCATTTCAGCAGATTAAAAGCTCCCACCTGCATTTTAAGGAATTGCATTGTGAATTTTTATGGAGAACCAAGTTATGTGCTTAACACCATTCAGAAGACAAAGATATCTTTATCAGTGGTATCTTGCCAGGATGCAGTGTGTTTCATGTGTAAAGTAGATATTTCTGGCAATATGTTCAGAAAAAGTTAATATTTTCATCTTTGAAATGCTTCAATAGAAGTCTTGCAACTACTAGTATATTTATTTCAGCCTTATAACAATATGTCCTGTAGGATTCAAGCCAATTAAATGTACTTTGGCTTATCAGCTACCACAATGAACTTTTTTCCTAATTAAACTGAAAAAAATTACCATGTTATATTATGCTTTTCCTTAAGAAATATGCTTATTTTTTCACTCCTAATACATAACATAAGTAGCTTTATGTGCAACAGAAGAGTCTCATTTCCAGGAAAGCTTTGTCCAAATGTCTGGACATAAAAGGTTGTCCTTTTAGAATTGCACTGTGCAGGTAGCAGTAGTGTTTTGTTACCAAAAAAATTGTGAGCTGCTGTTTTCTGCGTTCCGGGGTCTCTGATTCTTGGCTTGAAGACAGTCAATCCTTTGTACACTGTTATTACAATGAGGTAACCAAAGAAAGAGAGTCTTGGTTTGAGACTGTCAGCTGTTACTAATCACTGCTCCATGGCTTGCTGTGAATCCCTGCTTGCCTCTCCCTCCTGCTCTGCTTAGCACACATAAAGAAGATAAATTACTCCCTTGATTCCCTTCAAAAAGCATATTGTTTGGCACATTCCAATACTGTGAGCAAAAGATGGAATAATGCGAAGAGTTAAATGGGTATCTAAACAGCCACACAGCAGGGTCCTTCTCAGGCAGATGTGAGTTTCAGGAAATGTATTTTCCTACTCATTCTTCAAATGTGTTCTGTTATCTTGCAAACATGAAAAGTAAATCAACTATGCTTTTAACAACAGTAGAGCATATTCTTGCAAGAAGTTTCCTGGAATAATACAAATATCACTGACAATAAATGCAGCATCTTCATATATTTCATTTAACAGGGAGGTGTAATTCTTTGGTGTCTATAAATTATTTCACAATAACAAACACAGTCTGAGGATTTTTACTGAATTCTTCCCTACACTCACTGACTGACACTGTCCTGATAAACAAGAATTTTGCATGAAAAAAATGAGTTATTTGTGCATGGAAACAAACAAAATAAGAAGTGAGCAAGGCTGTGGAATACCATACCATGAAAATAGATTGGGTAAAAATAACAGCTGATTTGGACCTCAAGCTCAAGGAATTTCTGACCAGGTCTGTATAATATATTTGCCCACTGTATCACAACGCTATACTTGATGGCCCAGGAAATACTTTCCAGCATAAATTACTGTCATATTTTTTGGTAAGATAACTAATACATTGAAACCAAGCAGAGTTTCATAAAGTGAAGTTATTCTACTGAAAGGGAAGTATCAGTGATGGAAAACAACAAAATGGTCTCTCGTTGTTCATAGCTAACTGAAAGGTAAAAATCACTGCAAAGCCACTAGAGATTATTTGGGCCTCTACCATTATTTAAACTAGTCAGTGATGTTCTGACATTGTCCTACCATGGTTTCATAAATATTTTCCTTCCAATGACTAAACTTTGTCTAGAAGACCATGGGTTTGCAGCCAAAAGGATGAAGGATGAAAAAACATGGTCAGTTACAAAATATTTTCCTTTAACAAGTGTTAGAAAGGGATGGAGGAAACATATTCGAAGCTAGCACACATTACACCTATTTGCTACACATTTTTACCCTATTTCCATCAAGAAATACAAGACCAACAGCAGGAGTACAATGTTTAGTTTTCATCACTTTTGCACACACATAAGCTTTCAGAATGACTGAGAGGTATCCAGCATCCTCATTCAGGTGTATTTCAAAACAAGCGCTCTATGAATAACATAAATAAGTATGTATGGCAGGGTTACGTTAGCAACCTCTAGAAAATGTATTTTTTCATCATATACAACCTTCTTCCTTGTTGTAGTAGTAGAGAATCCACAAAGAAAGGTACATTGCTTTATTTAATGTTGTTAAGTCCCTCCTTTCTGTCAGTCAGTCATTCCTCCAATTCACTCATGCAGTGAGATTTTTTTCTTATATCTAACAAGATCACCCTTCATAAGGGTATATTTTTATGCTGATCTTTTTATTTTTAAGGCAGTGCTGGTTTGAGTAGCTGTGGCCCTCCAGAGCTCTCCTGAGCCCAGTTGCTCTTTCACATACCCTTGTTCTTTCCTTATCATCAAATGGTGGATGATGTTTGCTCAGCTACCTGGTGAGAACAGAACCAGCTTAAAGATAAGCAGGGGGAAGGAAGGAGTGCTTGACTTGTTTAGCAGTGCTGCCACCAAAGAGCAAAGGATGCACTTTAATGACACAGCCAACTTGAAGTAATGGCAAACTGCTGCCAAAATGCTAGCTTTCTGTCCCCAGACATGCTTTCCTTCTGCTTCCCTTGTACAAGTTCTGGTGTTCACATGACACAATTCTGATATGATTCAGAATGACAAACCAACAGAAAAACTAACTCTACAAAATCCAAAGATGATAGTTTTCTAGTGGCAAGGGATGGAGTAGGACTACAAAGCTGTGAGGTAGGTCTAGTCATTTAGGAGCCACTCTTAGCCATGTAATTGGGTCAATGAATTGCATTGCTATATCCCAGGCATGAGTTTCATTAGTCAGCTTGGCTTAATCACGGTCATGTAATTTTGGATCAAATACAATTAGTAATTTTCCTGAGAGGTATTTGCCTGGGAAAATTAATAAAATACCTAATTTGACTATTTAAATTTACATATTCTAATAAAGATAAGCTAAACTGAGATTTGGGGGCAGCTTGTCCCATCAGTGGATACAAAAATGCATACAGAGCTATATTTCAGACATGTATTTTGTGGGGCTTCAGGAAGTCATTAACTGTATTGATTTAATATTAATTAACTTCATCAATGCATATAGTTCTTTCAAAATTAAATTTAGCTTTTTTTCTTTTCAATGTTATCCTTTTACTGCTACTGCCATTAAAAATATTTATCTAGAGTTTGGACCTGATTTTGTGAAGGTCTCAATTGTCACAGCTTCAAATATTATTTAACTTTTGTTTTTCTGGGAATGCTCAGCACCACTCAGGACATGCTCAGCAGCTATCAGAATAAAGCTCTAGAGCTTAATCAAGCTGATTAAACTCAGGCAATACTTCCACTGTCTTTACCTAACTATTGCTTTTCCTTTGAATTTCTCTGTCGGCATATTTCACTGTGACCTTGCACAGTGTTACTCATTTCCACAAGCCCTCATCAACATACAAAAAAAAGATTGTTCTCATGGTCTCACACTGAGAATTTACTCATCACAGAGTGCTTAGTGGATGCAGGGGGTCGGGAGTAGCCCATTTAACACTGCTTCATTAGGAGAGTGAGAGACAACTTTAAAGAAACAAAATTAGGGCAACACTCCTGAGTCAACAGTTGCCATTATTGCTGTTCCACCATAGGAGTCCTTAACAAGAAACTGCAATTTCCTAATGAATATATTGTAAAAAATAAACAGGAAAATAATTAGCAATAAATAGATGCCCTGTTCATAAGGTTTTGTTTTTAAAGACTGTCTGAAACATCTAAAACAAATTTACATAAAAATATGTGTTAGCAAGGAAGTGCCATCAATTCAATTCTAATATGTTGAATAAGGAAAGAATTCATAATGATCATAGAAATTCTCTCTTTTTTATTTCCAATAGTCAATATGTGTAAGGGCCGGAATACATTATTTGTTTATACACACTCATTTAGAACTGGTTCATCATTTTATACATTTGCAGCAAAGTATTGCTATGTCTCAGCAGGATTCTGACTTAGAGGCGTTCAGTCATATGTCCACTGAGGGAAGCCTTGTGCCAGTGTCTCCTCAGCCAAGTGCCGCCACCAGGGCTCTGAACCTGCAGTTCCTGTTGTACTGAGTGGGATTACTGCTATCCTATGAGGAGCACCTCAGGACTCTGGGTTTGTCTAGTTGGGAGGAGGCTGAGGGCTGACCTCGTTGCTCTCTGCAGCTTCCTGAGGAGGGGAAGAAGAGAGGGAGATCAGTTCTCCCTGGTATCTAGTGACAGCATTACTTTAACAAGAGGGTGGTCAAACACTGGAACAGGCTTCATAGAGAGATGGTGGATGCCCCAGGCCTATCAATGTTTCAGAGGCATTTGGACAATGTCACTAATAATATGCTTTATCTTTTTGTCAGCCCTGAATTGGTCGGGCAGTTGGACTAAATGATCATTGTAGGTCTCCTCCAACTGAAATATTCTATTCTATATTTAAAATTTTCATCATTGTGCATCAAAAGTAATTTTAAAGAAACCAAGAGTTAAAGATTTTGTGAGCAAAATGTTCGATTCTCTTGTTGCAAACACAAGAATTTTATTATAGGAAAGCAAACTGCTTTCCTATAAAATTGCTGCAAATGTATAAAATTATGAACCAGTTCTAAACTTATTTTTTCCAAAAGTTTTTAAAGGACAGCATAAAGACTTCAGAAGCAGAAACTTGCAACATGAAAAATAGTAGCTGAGCATTTTAACTGTTTTCAGGTTGATATCGTACACATGCATATTTGTATACACTCACATGCACACACCCTCCCCCCAGTGACACTCACTTGCTCTGAGAAACTATGAAATCACTGAAGCTACTGAGATCTGTCCTAAGTTGTGATTGGTTTGTTTAGGAAAAGCCAAAGAAAATGAATCTTGTTACTTGCACAGTTCTCCAGTGGCATACCACTTGCTGTTGAGTGTTAAGAAAAAGATCCTGTTTGAAAATTGTTAGTTGTGGGCCCTGAATAAGCAAACTATGTTAGTTAGTAGCATTAAGGACAAATGTAAGTCTAAGAATGTTTTGCTGACTACACATAGAAATAGTGTAGTCATACCAGCTGCCAACTAGTTGTCATTGTGGTAAATACACATATCCCATCTGATTGTACAAATATGTATCTTTCTTCTTTCTAAGAAAACCCACAGGCAGAAAATTGTAAGTACTATAACAGGAAAAATCTGTATGTGCTTCAACTCAAATCTCAGACTGAAATAGCTCAAAACTTATGACTTTAGGACATTGGACTCTTCTACAAGAAATCGTAGAATCATAGAAATATAGAATGGCTAGGGTTGGAAAGCAGCTTTAAAGTCATCAAGTTCCACCTCCCTTGCCATGGGCAGTGACACCTCTTACTAGACCAGGTTGCTCAAAGCCTCATCCAACCTGGCCTTGAACACCTCCAGGGATGGGGCATCCACAGCTTCCCTGGGCAACCTGTTCCAGTGTCTCACTACCCTCATAGTGAAACATTTCTTCCTAATGTCTGGTCTAAATCTACCTTCTTTCAGCTTATACTCATTACCCCTTGTCCTCTCACTACACTCCCTGATGCAGAGTGCCTCCCCATCTCTCCTGTAGGCCCC
>VZTO01000135.1:37326-47629 GCA_013400615.1 Syrrhaptes paradoxus
GGTATAAGCTAAAAGAGGGTAAATTTAGACTAGACATTAGGAAGAAATTTTTCACTATGAGGGTGGTGAGACACTGGAAGAGGTTGCCCAGGGAAGTTGTGGATGCCCCATCCCTGGAGGTGTTCAAGGCCAGGCTGGATGAGGCTTTGAGCAACCTGGTCTAGTAGAGGGTGTCCCTGCCCATGGCAGGGGGTTGGAACTTGATGATCTTTAAGGTCCTTTCCAACCCAAGCCATTCTGTGATTCTATGATTCTATGATTCAGCCTCGTGCCCAGGAAAGTCTATAGAGACAAAAGAGCCACCCTTGCCTAGCAGGTCAAGTTAAGAATAATCTGGAAAATGCTGGGCTTATCTTCACTCTGCTTCACTACTTACTCCTGCTCCCCCTGTGAAAGATCAAGTCCTGCTGGTGTGCTGTCTGTATCAGGATCTCCTCCAATTAAATCAGCAGCAGACAGGGATCCCTGGAAATGGCAGATTGTTAATCCAAACAGCATACTTTCGATGGTGGTTTTTTCCATACATAAGTTGCTGCCTTCACTATACACTGATCATTTGCAGGCTTTTGTGATTTTTCTAGTAACAGGAGAATCTGACAAGACTGAGTGCAGATTAATACACACTTACCTAAAACTAGTTACTTTGTTGATAATTTTCTCTGTGCCACTATATTCACCCCCAGTTTAGGGACATTTGCAGATATGTTTCAATTTATCTTTCAGGTCTGGCAATTATTTCTCTTTCTCTGCTAAATTGAAAAAATGCTATCTAACCTGGGGCTAAGTAGTTGTAAGCAATCTGTTACCCAAACAGAGCTTTTTAACTGCTTCTTCATGCTGTGCTCTGGGGATATATCAAAAGACAAAAGAAATACAAGTGAACTTGGGACATCAAGAGAAACACAAATAGTGTAATAATTTGGGGAGGGTAATTCTGTTGTGAATAAGTGGAATCTGATGCCAGATGAAGCTGAAAGAACTGGAAAGGTGCATTTCATAACTGCATTTCTTCTGAGCTATTCTTTCCTGAACTCATCCTTATCAAGGGGATTGGAAGTTTTAATCACACATCCAGACATGAATACTAACTAATATATGCTGTCTGTTCCTCATGGTAATTTTGGTTAGTTGAGATATGTTATTTTAACCTTTGTCATCAGCTCTTCTGCAGAAAATTGAGAATGTTCTACACATGTCCATATGGAAAGGGAAGAAAAAATGGATTAGGAAGATGGGATATCACTGCCTTATTCTAATTTTTAATTTCTTTTAATTTTTTAGGCTTGCATTTAAGCAAACATGTTGCTTTTAAAATCATCATTCACTAACAACTACATCATCACACAGACTTAGCACAGACAGTGCTAATTATAATATCTCTGAGTACTGACAGTAAATTATGAGTTTTCAGAGCAGTTACACATGCAATTACCTTGTCTGCAAGTTAACCACTGGAATGTGCTATTGCGATGTTGCAATGTTGCTTCTTAAAAAATCATGCAATATATTCAAGTTAAATGACTGTGGGTATCTTGTACCACTGATGAAAACAGAATAATAATAAAAGTGTAAAAAACAAAGTCATTATATTATGCAATAATCATTATATTGCCTATTTCATAATGAAATAACAATTAAAATTCATTGTAATATTGTTCATTAGCACTATGTCTTGTAACAAAGTCCAGAAATGCCATTACTTTTCTATTTTACTTGCAGATAATGTTGTTCATAGAAAGCTATTAATACTAATATGTTCCAAATAATACTCACCTTGCTCCTAATTTGTTCTCTATAAATGGATTTAAGGAAAAATTATTAGTATTTTGCATCTAAATCTTACCAGGCAAAAATACTTCTGCTTGGAGACAAAATGCACCAAACATCCTCAGAAATGACAGGACTCCAGTGATGTTGCCTAGCTCATCATAGACTACCAGTGTAGGCATGTGAAGTTCCAGTCTCTTCTGAGACCCTGTAGCCTACAATCTGTGATATAAGCAGTTTTCCTTTGTCTGATTTCTTCCATTACTGAAAGTTGCAAAAAAGTATCTACATAATCACTGCATGGTATGTCAGTTTGAGCTACATGAAAACTCTGATTCCCTCCAAGAGAGATCTGCCTGAAGGTAGCAATCACAAAAGCTCACAAAATTTTCTCTTATCACCAGTTTCTCTGCAGAGTAGTAACAGTCAACTCTGCTATTAGCTCATCTACTTTAAAACTTTTGCCTTACACATACAGAAAATTTGTTTTGTGATGGCCAAGAAATCTTGTATTTCACCTTTAGCATCTGAAAAAGCACTAACAAGAACAAAGATCAACCTACACTTTTTCCTTAGCAGATAACTCCTTTGCATTTCCTGTATTTGGTTTTCCTTAGTTTCTTTTGCTTCACCAGTAAGCTTCTTATGACTTTTGATAGACAACTTTGGGCTTAAGAAGAGAGACATATTCACAAAGTTATCCTTTACCTCATTTGGCAACAATGAAAGAAAGGCTAGCTCAAGTGACTGTTCCAGAGCAGATAAAGTTGCTCTGATTCCTGTTGCTCAGAGTCCCATTTTAAATCTCACTCTAGATAAACTGTTTCTCCACTGCTCTAGAAGGGGTTCTAGAAAGACCATTCTCCCTAGTAACATTTCAGAATACCTAAGTCTGACCAACAGGGTGAGTCAACAGAGAAGATCCACATGTCTGTGTACCAGTCTGGTGGCTGAAATGGAAACAGACATTGCTAAGTAATGTCCTAAAATCCATATTATATTCCTAAAGAGACTTAAATAATAAAGGATTAGAGGCATCCTCCTGCTGGGAGAGAATTTCAGAATCAACACAAAAAAAAGAAGGAATATGCTTATTACAACCTAAAGTTATTTCTGACTGGATTTTTAAAGATAAGAAGATTCACATGATTTGCTTCTCCCCTGCAGCTGTCCAACCCCTTCTCAGTCCCCTGTTGTAATTTTTGAGCCCAATGGCCAACTCCAGCCTCATTTGACATGAGGAGGGCAATTCTCAGACAAGTGAAAGAAATGTGGTTTATGACTTAGCTCATGGCCTGTTTCAACAGGCAGCAGCCAATCAGCCAGGAAGCATACATCTAAGAGCCTGTCTAACACAATAACAACCATATCACATCTTGCTTTTGACCTAGTCAAAGAGGTAGGAGTAAGAGAAGGACCTGAGGGTAACAGAGGAGAATCAGGACAAAGTCAGTTATAATGTGTCTAGTGAAAGTAGGAAATTAATAGGAAATTCAGTAGGGAATTTGGCTTTAACTTCAGTCTTCATTAAGCAGCTTGCTTTTTTATGTTTGTCTAATCTGTATGCCCACAAGTCCACCACAATTACACACCAGATATTTCCATTAAGGAAATTTTACCAAGGAAAGTATACATGTAACACAATCATCACACCTGTACACACTAAAAAAAAAAAAAAAAAGTGTTTTACGTACAGTGTTAGGCAGTATTTTAACATTCCTGTCAGGACTAAATAAGCTGCCCAGCAGAGAGGGACCTGGGGGTGCTGGTCAACAGCCGTCTGAACATGAGCCAGCAGTGTGCCCAGGTGGCCAAGAAGGCCAACGGCATCCTGGCCTGCATCAGCAATAGTGTGGCCAGCAGGACTAGGGAAGTGACTGTGCCCCTGTATTCGGCCCTGGTGAGGCTGCACCTTGAATCCTGTGTTCAGTTTTGGGCCCCTCACCACAAGAAGGACATCAAGGTGCTGGAGCAGGTCCAGAGAAGGGCAACGAAGCTGGTGAAGGGTCTGGAGCACAGGTCTTACGAGGAGCGGCTGAGGGAGCTGGGGTTGTTTAGTCTGGAGAAGAGGAGGCTGAGAGGAGACCTTATCACTCTCTACAGCTACTTGAAAGGAGGGTGTAGTGAGGTGGGTGCTGGCCTCTTCTCTAAAGGAACAAGTGACAGGACAAGAGGAAATGGCCTCAAGTTGCAACAGAGAAAGTTTAGTCTGGATAGCAGAAAAAATTTCTTCACCGAAAGAGTGATCAGGCATCGGAGCAGGCTGCCCAGGGAAGAGGTGGAGTCACCATCCCTGGAGGTGTTCAAGAAACATGTAGATGTGGTGCTTAGGGACATGGTTTAGCGAGTTAGGTGGTGTGGGTTGACGGCTGGACTTGATGATCCTTGAGGTCTTTTCTAATCTTAATGATTCTATGATTTCTATGAAAAACCCTTTAGTGACAACTTCTAGAAAATTTCCAATTCCTCTGTAATACCTCTCTGTCACTTAAAGAGGCAAACCCATCCCTCCCTATCTTTCTGTGTAGTTCCAGTCTCAGTGTTTTGCCCTCTCTGGCATTCAGCATTCAGTGAGCTTATTCACCTCCACAGCCTTTACCCAAAAATGGCCACTTTTTTGCTTGCTGATTTTTCTGACAATTTAAAAAGTAGAATCGGCTCACTGAGAGATCAAACTAGAACTGATACAGAGAAGAATTTATCACAGGCTGTAAGTGAGTGGATGAAAGAGTGGAACTGGGCTTTTCTGTGTCAGTCAACTCTTAGAACAGCTCAGCTGTCTCCTCTAACCACAGCCCAAATCTTAAAACACTTTATCAACTCTCATTTAAAACGCTAAAATATCTGACCTCCATGGATATTTGTTCTGCTACATCTTAATCAGAAACTTTCCATAAATCGCAAGTTTTATTTGAAATTCTGAAAGCCTTCAAGAGGATACAGCAAATGTGTGGAAGGAGTGCATCACAACTGTTCAGGTGTGGAAAATAACAGAAAATCAGGTCAATGTTGATAGACACTGATATTCGGGTTTCCCATCTTAATCATAAGTACTTCATGTCACTCAAATTCTTTTGGAGTTTGCAACAGTCTCCAGATATTCCTAAAAAGACTACAGCTCCTGAATCTAATATTTGTTTTTTGCTATCGGGTACAAAGAAACAAAAGTTTCTAAATAACCTTGACACCAGTATCTCCTTGCTTTAATAGGGTATTTTAACATCTTGAGATATATTAGCAACATTTTATTAGTGATACTTAGTATTTTTTGTGCTCAACATAATTTAATAATGACAAGGGTGCAGGGCTTTTTGACCCCAGACAGAACTATTCAGGATGCATATTTCTCTTTGGAAAATCATTAGGTGGTGAAAGACTGGTTTTCAAAGTAGACATTTAGGAGACTACTGAGATTTTGAAACTGATTTGCCCATTCCATAATGGCACCATTTAGGGTAGAACCCTTTTCTTAATTAAGAAAAGCAGTGATTTGTTACTGAAAAGCATAGAAAACTAATGACTTTGTCATAGCAAAGGAAAAAAGAGGTATGTTATATTTAAGTTACTTTCGGTCTAATTTTTTCTGATTCAAAAAGATTAAAAAGTAAGGAAAATCCAGGCACATGAAAATACTTTAACTAGTCAAAAAGACCTATTTATTTAACAGCTGGAAAAATGTTGTTGGAAAAAAAACAACAATTTACAAAAGTGTAAACTAAGAATCAATAGTTTTGTCACAAAACTCATTATCATTGCAAATATGTGTCTTTGATTTTGACCTATTTATGAGAAAACAAGTTTTGGAAGCTAAAGGTTAAGATTTAGCTCTTAAAGTTAACATGGATTTTTGTTGCTTTCAGGAAAGCCAGGTTTTCATCACAGTACATTTTAGCAACAACTATTACACAAATAATTCTAATGTCCTACAATAGTAATTAATACTTTTATGTGTGATGTTTTCCTTTGTTTGCTATAAGTCACTGAATTCCTTTCTTTCATTCTTGTTTCAACAGTTCAAAACTAACTATGAAAAGAGAATGTTTAAAGTAAATGTTCCATCCAATGACACATCCACAGTGGCTTCCATAATAAGCAATGTGTCAGAAGCAATGGAAACCCTCACCCAAATGAAAGAGGAAATAGTTCCTGTTCCGGGTTCTGTAAATGGAGTGAATGCCCTTGGCTTGGTGGTTTTCTCAATAAGCTTTGGCCTGGTGATTGGAAGCATGAAGGAGCAAGGTCAGGCATTAAAGGACTTCTTTGATAGCCTTAATGAGGCTATCATGAGATTGGTAGCTCTAATCATGTGGTAAGTGCCTCTTTGATAAATTCCATTTTAAGTTACTAACAATATTTTTTCATCACAGTCAGACACTGGATAGCAAGAGCCTTTGGCAGGAAGTCAGACAATAAGATCTTAACTACGTTGTAGCTTTTTTCATAAATTAACCCAAGAACAGTAATTCTGTATGTCAATAATTTGCCCAAACACACCTACTCTTTTGACATGACAAAAATCAGTGTGTCTGACAGATTTTGCTAAGCTTATACAGAGCCATTCCATGTCTTCATAAAGATACTGAACACAATAGCACACTATCAAAGTTTTCTTATATCCTAATCTGACTTCACTAAAGGAAACCGACAAACCTCTCCCATAATCTTATTTCTACATAGCAAGACCTTGTTATCATTAGTTTCCAATACAAGTGGTTCCTGCAGTTGTGTAGTGTATACAAACGTCCTTGCATTGTAGCTGCACTGCCTACACATACACATAATATTCCTACTTTCTTTATTGTGTTCAACAGGTAAATGAAACCAATATCTTTTCCCTCAAACATTAGGTAGGAAGTCTTTTCAACAATTAAGTTTAATTATTTGACAAGTGGAAGGTTAATTATGAAGAGAAATTACACCTTCCTGCCTTCTTTACTACAGAAAACAAACAAATCAACTCCAAAAGCCTACCCAACAGCACACACACATACGTTGCCATACATACAGTAGATACAAAACTAAAAATAAGTATATTTTTTCCAGTAACTAAAATTCTGTTCTGCCAGGAAACATCTATACAAAGCAAAAATCTTTTCTTCTTCTTTACAAGCACACTTAAGATGTTAAAACATTAGATGAGAACTGTTACTTCTGAGAAATTTCTACACGGATTTGATAGCTTAAAGTGCAATTGAGATATGCTGGATATATTTTGTTCTGTGGTAAGTTAGTGTAAAAAGACAGGTGGACATTTATAGAAATAAGGCTGTACCAAAAGTCCAGCTGCAGCAGAATTATGTTAGAGTTTTATGGTCAGCACTAGCTCTTTCTTCATATGTAGGTGTGCTTATCAATAGGAAAAAGCAGATGACACCACCCTTGTTGCTGCCCCACAATGCAGGTAACCTCTGTCATACAGATAGCTTCATGCTAAAGTACTTATCCAGTGCCCCACTGGATAAAATGGGACATGGTCAGAAGCAGCTTGAAATCATTGAAAGTTATCAGTCTTCTGTGTGGGTCCCTTCCCCAAGAACATGGGAAACAGTATTGACAAGATAATAGAACTGGGCACTTGGCATAGTTGGTTCATACAGACGGAATTATAAGAGAATTGGCTAAATCAGGTTTCAAATGACACTTGAATTACGAAGGGAGCTCAGCTCACTACGTGTCTGAAAGGCATGTTATACACCTTGAAAACCTTACCAGATTCTGAAACCAATGGAGCCTATCAGAACAATTCACTCCTGTGTTTTGAGGTTGAACTGTTGAGTTAAACTCCTGAACTGCTTCTGAATAATTCTAGTCATCCTAACAGTGAAATCCTGTGTTTATGCATGCATATAAACACAAAAGGTATGGATGGGGAAGTGAATTTCTACTTTGTTCGGTACAATACTGATCTGATTTCTTACTTGCAGGTATGCTCCACTTGGAATCCTCTTCTTGATTGCTGGAAAAATTGTTGAGATGGAAGATATGGGTGTGATTGGTGGTCAGCTTGCCATGTATACTGTAACAGTTATCATTGGTTTGCTAATTCATGCTGTCATTGTCCTACCTCTTCTCTACTTCTTGATCACCCGTAAGAACCCTTGGGTATTCATTGGAGGCTTAATCCAGGCATTAGTCACAGCTTTGGGAACGTCTTCCAGGTATTACAATATTTTAAGGCCATATTGTTATTATAATATTACCAGTTTGAGAAACAGTTTTGCCTAATGTAATTCTGTATTCAAGTGTTCTCTTGGGCATTCTCTTTCAGTTCCGCTGCTTTCTGACAGAGATAATAGTTATCGTTATATTGGCTTGAACTCTGTTTTTTACAAGAACCCCTGAACAAGAAATGGCTCTGTTTGGTGATGCGGACTGTATGATCAGAACCCTTGTGACTTTGAATAGCCATGGTGTTAGAAATTTTTGAGTAGTTTGTAACGACTTGCTGGTAAAGGATGCAGCTGGCAAAGGACGGGCATGGCAAAATGGAGTGGGAAACAGGAAAGTTCAAAAGGGATTCAGAGAGGTCTTGAGAGCCTTTATTGGCAGCTGATATTCTGTGGTCAAAATCCTGAGAGCCAGTGATGAATATACAACCTGTGACAGAAATGCACTTTTGCTCTTTGTTGATGAAGTTGTAGGTACATCATATGAATAAAAAAACCTGTTTGCATAGATGATGAAAGGATACATTATTATCATCAAATATACATTTCTATACCATATGACCTTTCACAAAACACCTTTCATTTTAACAGATTATAAAAGTGTCTCCTAAAGATAGTCGCTTTAAATCAGATACTCTGTATTACTCAATTCAAGTCCCTGGTGCTTGGGATTATTTTGAAGATCTGGATGAGAACCTATTGTGACTATCAATGCAGAACCTGATTATGTTTTCTATCACTGAAAAAGCTCCTGAGGACTTAAAAAATTATGACAATATATTAATGAATAGAGAGGGACAATTACTAACTTCACATTTGACATTTTGATGTCAATCCTGGCAAATTTGTGGAATGCCTAAAAAGGAATTTGATTAATAATGATTTTTAAAGGAAGATAATAAAGCCATTGCCAGTCAACATACTTTCAGAGAAAATAAAATAAAACTACACCTTTGGTGGGTAACAGTAATAGTGTTAGGAACATATGTTCCAGCATCTGGAAGATATTCCACTTGGCACTGCTTGAGATTATGAGTAAGAACCTAGATTGATCTGAAACAGCATACTATACTGTGAGTGGATTTAAAGCTGTTTAAAATGCAACTGTAAACTGGCTGTCATCAAAGAGATTTTCTAGCACAATCTTCCACATCCTGTCTTTACTTTACATTTTATCAGTGTTTTATTTTATCAATATTGATAAAGCTTTCAAAGACTTGAAAGTGTGTTAAGTATTTAGCAGTGAAGAGGTCACAGAGACAGACCAATCTGAATTGCTGGGTGTTGAAAAACCTCTTTGGTGTGATCAGATATAGAGATATCTCTTTAAGAAAAAAATGTAGGCAGTTCTTACGAAAGGGCACCCTTATCCTTCCCTCTGAGGCAGTGTCTCTGAAAAGGAATTTTGCATCATGTGGACTGAAAAGGCACTCCTGTAGCGTACAAAGCCAAAATGTTCAGTTGGGTTGGTCTTTAAATTACATTACAATTTATATCATATTTGGATGTAGCAGCAGGGGAACAAGATTAAGTCGTGCATGGGGCCTAGTTGGGACAGAGTTAACTTTCCTGATAGCAGTTCGTATGGTGCTGTGTTAGATTTGCAACCAAAACAACGCTGATCACAAGCTGACGTTCAAGTTATTGCTGGACAGTATTTGCACAGCATCAAGCCTTTCTCTTTCTCACTCTGCCCTGTCAGATTGAGGGGTTCGGAATATGTTGGGAGGGCACACAACCAGGTAGATGACCCAAACTAACCAGAGAGATATTCCGTGCTGTATAACATCATGTTCAGCAACAAAAAGGGAGAAGAGAGGATTTTAGGGAGGCTAGCCACCTTCTACTCGGGAACTGATCAGGCTTTGGTCTACTTGTGGGAGGTGACAAGTGATTGCCTTTGCATCACTTGTTTTGTTTTGTTTTCTTTCTCTCTTCTGCCACTTATCCTTCACTAATTAAACTTTTTCTTTAAATCTCAGCCCCTGTATTTTCTTGTATTTACTGTTCCTTTTCTCTTGGGCTGGCCCTCTCAAGGTATGGGGGCAAGTAAGCGAGTGGCTGTGTGGTGCTTAGCTGTGTGTTAACCCACAGGTGGTAAAGTAATGTCATCTATCAAAATGCCCTTTCCAGGGGATCCAGCAAATAAATAAGAGAAAACATGCTGTTTACTGAAGGCTCAAATAGCTCCATTTGTATAACATCAGGAAAACACTTAGACTTGATTCAGTCATAAATCCATGGATATAAAAAATGAGAAGTGGGAATCATGACAAAATACTGAAGTGAGACACATTCAGACTGGGGACTACATAGACAGTGACAGTAATTAACCACTGGAAAATCTTTCCGAGAGCAATAGGAGAACA
>VZTO01000137.1:0-32947 GCA_013400615.1 Syrrhaptes paradoxus
AAAATGGAAAAGCTTTTATATTTAGTGTGATCAGAATATCATGCAGCTCCAGCCAGGGCTTTGAGGGCATCACTAGGTCAGATGGACAAGAGCTCTACCAGCATTCAATGAGCTTTCTGACCCAGAGAATAATCAGCTACTTGGCAGGTACCAGAGTCTGCCAGGAAAGCAGAGCAAAAGAAACATTATGAGAAGAGTGCCAAACATCTACCCACCCTTGCAAGCAGGAGAGACCACAAACAAAGCAGCTGGCAGGCTGCCAGAGGGGCTATATTAGCAAATGTAATAAAAAATCAAGGATATTCCTTCAGTCAGGGAAAGTGCAAGATAGCTATGTATTGGCAGAGGTTTTTGGAGGAACTGCAGGCCTAGAGGCACTGCTCACAGTCAGTGACTGGCAATAAAAATTCAGCCTCTACTTTTGCTCACCTGGCCCTATACACTAACCACACAGAGATATAGTACACATTTCTCTGTCTTAAGATCTATATCCTCATTTCATGTCGGGTTGCCTGGTTACACAGGACACTGCTAAATAAAAAAAAACAGATACTTTTGTTGACGAGTGCCAAGAGTGAAAGAGTCACCATTACAAACAGACAAGAAGAAATAAATTTCAGATGACTATTTGACAGCATGACTGCAAATATCAAGGAGCAGAAAATGTTCCCCCCCCCCCCCTTAAACTCTGGTGAATTTTAGGATTTTAGAAAACATTCTAACAATGCTGTGAATGGTCCTCTCTGGTTTGGCACTCACAACACTTCAGATCACACAGCAACCCGCAAAAGCACATACCTCGCTCACAGTAGTGTTCAGGAGTTTCCTAGATAACCAACAGGGAGAAAGTCAAGAACTCAGAAGACAAAGGAAGCATTAGTTTTCACTATCTGGGTTTTTTGGTTTTGTTTTTTTTTGTTTTGGGTTTTTTTGGAAGGAGATTCAGTGGACTTGAGAAGGTAATGCCGTAGCCTACTCCCCAGGACACAAGTCTTGGATTTCCCTAGAGATCAGGGAATTCCCAGTAAAATAAATTCAAGTATGGCCTTTCTGTTACAGACTTTATATGAACAGATATTTGAACCCAACAGTGTTCAACGAAATGTGTTTTTACTCACAGACAGAAAAGAGAGCAAGATCAAGCAGTGCAAGTTTTAACATTGTCTACCTAATCACCATAAAAGAGGACAAAAATTTGATGCTGAAATAGAGAAGGTTACTGTAATGTCACTTACAAATTGATCCAGTCCAGCACCTGTAATCAGCTTCAAGATTTCTATCAACATCAGTAGGTTTTTGAGCTCAAGCTTTGTTTAGCATGGTTCATTAAACATAAGGCTATTTCTTAAAGCCTGTATGACCAGCTTTCTGTTCCATATTAACTGCAATCACAGCCAGACACATTTAGGAATACAGAGGGAACAGTAACACTTGCATCACAAGCAGAAAAAATGAACAATAAAGCTTCCACACAACCATGGAAGACAGCATCTGTACATGATGGACCTTGCCAAAACAGACAACTGAACACCCAGAATTCAACAAAAGAGCTAAGCAGAGGGCATATGCAGAACCGCTGAAGGACAATAAAGACTCAGATGAATTCGTCTTCTAACCTGTCTTCTGATGAATCTCTCACCTTCCAGAGGCCACACTCCATGGTCCCCTTCCTTCCTTCATTAATACCCCTCTCCCCCCCTCCAGAATTCTAGACTGATACTCCTGCAAGGTGGCTGCCAAAAATGACAGCCAGCAGGACAGAGATGAGCAGCTGGTGTCAGAGCTTCAGGGTCCAACATCACTATAGTACAAATAATTTGGCTGCTCAGACCTCCCACCAATATTACTACCCTACAGATGTGGCCACATGTACTGACTAGTTATCTGCTCCCTTTGTTTCATGTCACTTTGGCAATTCTTTCTCAATTATTATCATGCAAATCTCAAATACATACACTTTAAAATGTATTTTTATATATAAAAATTATGTATATGTATATATAGATCAATTATTCCTCTAAAAATTTCAACTTTGTAATCCTTGCAGCTATGAAAAGTTGTTCTACATTTTACTCCAATCTTTTCCGCAATCATATCTCAAAAAGTAGACATGGATTTAAAAAGAAATAGAAATCTTGTCAGTCCTGGATACTGCCATCACAATTTTCTCTGGTCATTATATCACCTAAACTAGTATTCCACAATAGGAACATGCCATCTTAAGGTCTGCTATTAAGAGGCACTGCATTTCTTCCAAATCTGGCCATTCAGCACCTACAAGAAGGCAAGCCAGTCACCAGCCAGTCTGTCCATACAAGGGACAGAACCAATTCCACTTCCTCAACTGTCCAGACTCCACCACACTACAGAGTAGAGAAAGGCATAAACTAGTGAGTGATTGTGACAAGTATGGATGACACCAACTAAGGGCTGTGATCCCACTGAGTAAAAATATGTAACTTTTTTATGGAAGCATTGCCAGAAAATAACAGGATTGCATTTCTTTCAGCAAATGGAAGTGATCACAGACAGCAGCAGCCACCCAACATTTTCTTTTCATCCTTTAGTTAGAGACACTCAGGGCAAAATGTATCACTATTTCTTAGCTGTTCCACAACTGTTATTTTAACAGAATTTGCTACATGAAACTCGCTATGATGTGTGGACACATTTCCAGGAGTGTCAGATTTGTTCGTACATTACACTTAAAAATACACAACTTATATCAGTGCTTTCCAAGCTTCTTAATGTTTGCAGTTTCCCGGCTACTAAAGAGTACTGTTCATAATTTTAACTAACAAAAACCCTAGCAAGGGCTTTGAGTGACTCATACAGCTAGACTTGCTATACTGACATCAGCAACAACTGTCACAAACAAGAACAAAGGGGTTTTACACTATAAAACAAAACATTCAAGTGGTTTATTTACATTAGTGTTGAAGGTTTTTTCAGATACTAGTGTCTTTCATGCAGAAAGCTTAACATGCTTATCATGCTGAACTGCCAAAATCATCTGCAGTGTGGAATTGGCAGAAAAAATAAGCAGTTGATGAAATTACAGGTGTTCAAGACAATTATTTCTCCTTCCATAGAGCATTCTGAATGGTCTATTCCTTTATGTTGCTGAAATGTCACAATCCAGTTCAACATACCATGCAGCTGACTAAATAAAATTATCATACTTCAGACTTTTCCATTACACTACAGTTAACAAAACCAGCGTATTAAGAGCAGAGCATAGAAGAAACACTAACCACAAAATGCATACGCCTTATGGAATTTGCTATGTTACTTATGAGTATCTTTGTACACATATTCCTCTTAAGTAAAGATTATTTCAGCTGGTAAAATTTATCTATAGTGAATATTTTTAAAGGTTCTGTTTCTAAGATTTTTTTTTCTCCCTAGTATCTAACCTTTGCAATAACCATATTCAGTATATTTCCCTCCCCAAGAGGGAATATATTTGAGCTCAGTATGAGATTAATGATCTTTGCATATTTGCTTTTCAAGCTATAGATCACTACTGAATACTATATTTTCTTTTGTTCCAGTTTGATCAAGTGAGTACTGTTCAACAACACCATGTTCTTTGACAAGTTCTTTAGGAAGATGGACACATTAAAGACAAGGGAAGGAGGCTGCCGAAGAGACACATATTTCATTACAGTTGTGATGGTTGGAACAAATGCAATATAAAATGAAAAGTTCCTCTTTCGGAGACATGTTATTACCTACTTGTATCACTATAACAAGCAATTCTAGACAGTTTATAACAACCCAGTGTAATTCATTTGCAGAACAAAGGACACCTCACTTTGAAGCCCTTTTAAATTAACAACAAAAAAAAAAATGGTTGTTTCTATCCTGTGAAACCAAAGCTGTTCCAGTGATACTACACTAGTAAAAAAACAAGTACAACACAATCATTAAAGCAGGAAGAAAGAGCCAAATAGATAATCAACAGCATTAAAGCTGCCAACCAGGGACAAGACAAGACAATTTTTAAAGGGCAATTACAGAGAACACTACCTAGAATTATGATTCCCTTGGAGAAAAGTTGTTTCTTTAGCATATCACAGACCTCCTGATGGGCCCATGAAAGTTAATAAATACAAAAATACTACTATGCCAGCAATATCGGCATTCCAAAAACTAAATCAATCACAATTCATAATAATTGTCAAAGATTGGGATCTGGTTTATCATCCAGACAAGAGATTGAGACAAATATTTGGAAGAGCAACTACAAGCAGCACAAAATTCCACCATCCTCTCCCTCATGAGCCCAAAGAACTGATACGCACCAAGAGCTGATGATGGTGATGGAGAGGGGCAGGAAGAATGTTAACAATCTTCCCCTTTTAACCCACATCAAGGCTGAGATCAAAGCGGCTTTGCAGGGATGGACTCCATGAAAAGAAATACAGGCCACACACAGGAAAGTATGCTGAACTGACACAGACAGATGCCTGTGCATTCTTCCTTTTTTTTTTCCAGACTTGTTTGGTTTACCATTAGAACAGCAGACTGTATATCTCATCTTTATATTGAAACTACTGTTGTTTTTCATGAGACTTAATAAAACAGCTTAATTCAGAACTTACTGACACTCTCATTGCTAGTACCAGACTTTTCAACCACTAAACCAAATGCAGGTAAACACATCACAATTCTTCACATCCCGCTAGAAAAATTCTGCTTCCAGGGGGTTTCCCTGGGATGCAGGATTAGCTCCTACATGAGGATCACTGGAAAATGATACTACTCTTCAGACTTCTCACATTATTTATGAATGTATTTAGCTTGCTATCTCTGACACCCGAGTTTTAAACAATGCAGTCCTTATTTATGAAACATTACATCACAGGAATCAGACAAAAGTCTCAGTGTATTTACATAACACCTTCTGCAGCAAAGAAACGAGGTTGCAAAGTACCTGTCCTGCTCCCCTACCACTCCCTGCCACAACATTGCTACAGTCCATCACTCCCTGGCTGCAGAAACAAGACACTCCTCAAAACTGTGTTGTAAGCCACATTACCAAAATGACTAAAGGCTGAAAAAAGTTTAACCTGTACTAATACAAGGAAAAACAGTAACTTCAAGAACAAGAGTACCTTACTGAATTAAACTAATTTCACAAAGTTATATCAGAAGGAAGCCAGTAAACAGACAGGGTTTTTAGCAAAGGATCACAAAGATAACCAGAGCACAGTAGATTTGAGGGAGGAAAAGGCAAAAAAACACAAACAAACAAACAACAACAAAAAAAAACAAAACCGCAAAACAGAGAAAAAGTTCTCTGCTGTATTAGGGTATTTTGAACTAAAGCACCGGAATGAGATGTTGCAGCTACAGGTTTAGTTCCCAACTGAGGATACAAGCACCAAGTCTAAGACCAAGGAAGCCTCAGGTTGAGCCTTGGGAGCTACATATGCTCCTGAATGTAAAGCTGAGCACACACACTGGTTGCTGCTGTTCTACATAGCATTTTTTTCAAGAGGCAGATGCTATTTAGGAGATTCTTGCCTTTTCCTTATTCACTGTAACTTGTTTCCACCACAGGCTCCTATCCAAGAGTAAGGCCAATTCTTGCATTTGCCAAGTCACAGGTGTGAAATGATTAGCCTCTCAGACACGCATATGTGCTCTCTCTACAGTATTCTTTGAACAGCAGCAAGCAGAATAAAAGCATAGAGAAGAATAAGAAAGGAAATTGGCTCTGCCATCAGAGATTCAAAACATTGAATTACACCTATAGGTTGTTCAAGAACAAAATGGGGCCATGTTTGTGGCACAACAAGTCATTACTTGTAAAAATGAATGTCACCGAAGAAACAAGTCCACATCCTGAAACATGCTGGACTCATTCCTGTCTTTGTCAGGTTGCAAGTACGGTACCTTAAGGATTTAAGCTGAATTTCTCAAATAAAGTAATGAAGGCTCATGAAGCTGTGCAGGAAAAAAAAAAAAAAAAAAAAAAAAAAAAAAAAAAAAAAGAGCAAAGCACAGAGTAGCTGCTCCACATTGTGCTAGAAAGGACACTGAAAGCAAGAACTTTGGACATGTTGGTGGAGATTGAAAAACACATAAAAGTTTAAAAAGCCAGATACTCAGGAGCCACACAGGTATTTAACTTTTCCTAAGATAAAGCCCAATGAAATTTAAACATAGTTGCTGAGTAGCTATTTTGCCTAAAATCTCCAGCAACTTTAAGAGCAAATTAGGTGCATATAAGGTTCACAGGTGAAGTGTTTTAAGAGGCTGTTAAGAGTATCTTCCATCTATGACTTCATTTACCTCATCACTTACTGCACCTTAAAGGCAACTTGCTTCACAGCTCTGGGTGATCCATGTACTGGTTTATGTACCTCAGATATTACACAAAGGAGTCACATGGCTAGAGATACAGGGCAATAACATAATTACTGTGCTTTAAATCTAATCTCTGACAAGAGCCAGATACTTACATAAATGGCCTAAGATACCTAGAAAAACAAAAGAAAATCAAAACCACCACCAAAATAAAACACACCATGTAGTTTCTTTTTAAATTAATTCCAAAACACCCTAAGATCTCCTCTTCTTTTTTTATTTTTAAGGTTGCTAATAAAATGTTTTTTCTTTACAGAAGAGCACTGAGGTAACTGGAGGGTAAACAATGAATATTTTTAAGTCTTGAAAAACTTACCAAATGTATTAATTCCTATAGTCTTTCATTTGAAGATTAAAGTCACTATTATTCTTTCTGGATTTGACAAGTTAATTAACCTCTCCCTTAACACCCACCACATGATTATTACTATATGTTACTACTGTTACTTTTTAATATTATAGAATACTTCTACCTATAATTGGATGACCCTTCTTTAGAAGTCTCTTTTCTTTCCCTGGATGCAATATTGATTGTTAGAAGGCCAGCTGACTCAACTTTCATGTTAAGTTTTTAGTGTTTTATTATGCCCCGAAGATATAATTTAAAGAGCATACTGAGGTCACTTGGCATTCCATGCTTTCCCCTTCCCTTTCACGAGACTCATTCTTTACCTCCTCACCAACTTTCTCAACAAACTGGCCCTTTTATGAAGGTGTTCTGGGGGCTGATGCATAAACCAACAGAAAGCTCTAAAATAAGGGTAAAGAAGTGAAGAAAGAAGGAGAATCTGAATGACTCAAATTAACTGTACTCAATAAGCAACACCCGCAGTTCTGCTGCTTACTCCCCCATGAGCCTTACGTTCCCATTACAAAAGCCTGACTTTTGTGCTGTTAAATATCTACTGTGGGTTCACACATAGACTAGACTCATCTCAGCAAAAGGAAAGGCTAAAACTAATTATCAGTTCTTCAACTTTGTCAGGTCTGTTCTCTGGTGTGACTGGGAGTTCTTTGCACAGTAAATCCACCAATTTCAGGACAAATTTTCTTTGAACCAGTCCTAAAGCTAAACAGGTGTTTTGAGGAAACTGAACCTGCACAGGAATGGCTCTGTTGCCTGAGGCTGCACTAAGCTATTGAAGTGACAGAAATGAGCACAAGATTACAGGGTAGAAAAAAGAAATTAAATAAGATCTTCTTAAAAAAGATCTTCTAAAAAAAAAGCAAGGACAAGAATCAGAAAAGCAAATAATATTTTAAGAGTAAGAAACATGCAATGAGTATCTATAGAACAACAATTTGAGGCAAAACCAAATGAGTCATTTGCATACAATGTTTCTATGAAATTGGGGGTTTCCCACCACAGAGGACTTCAGACTTCTAACTTTCAAATTCAGAAAAATAAAGACAGCTGCCTGAACATCTTCCTAATGCTAAGTAATTTCTCACCAACTACATAACCAGCACCCTCAGTACAGTAAGAGGCATACATTCTGACCCCACAAAAAATAAAAGCAGAACTTCTGTTGATTATTAGGCCTAGGTGTGGTCATTCATAACCTTTACCTTTACATTTTCATAGAGCAAACTAATTGTCATGGAAGCTAGAGAATCCACAGTCCTTTNGCGCAATCAATTGTCCTTTCTTTAGAAGAAAAAAAAATATATATAATTTAAAAGTATAGTACTAGTAAGAGTAGCATGCAAAGGTCATAAAACTTACATCTATTCTGTGCAAGCTACCTGAAAATGACCTCTATTAGAATTGCTTTAAATGCACTTTCCAAAACAGATGCTGTATCACAGAGGTTTTAAAATCTAAAATCAAGTCCCTGTGAAAACTCTCAGTAAGAAATAAGCTCTCACATGACGTGCATATGCTATCAACAACTGCCATTGCAGAATGTTACTCTCCTACCAAAAGGAGCTGTCATCACAACCTGTTTAAAACAATACAGAACATGGACGCAGAGGCTTAGCCAGCTCTTGCTTTAGCACTAGCTCACAAGGTGAATGGGAAAGTTTAAGCCTGCGAACACTCCCGACTACAGCTATGCAGAACTCCCTTCTTTAGCTCATAACATTTCCCAAGTCATTATCAGACAGAATCAATAACACCTACCGATAAAGTCATGATGCATACATCAGATATGACATGGAAGCTTTGAACAATCCAATCCTTTGAAGGGCACCAACCTTACGTATGCCCTTGGAGAATAACTTTCCGAATTTTAAAAGGAGATTGAAGGAAATATGAGACCTTTTTCTCTTCAACAAGTCATCAGGAATCGAAGTTTTAAATTGATTTAATAGAAGAAATGGCAATACAATTAAGTAGCTAATACTAAATTCTTCTTCATGGGATGTCACAGAGAAGCATAGAAGGAACAGCAATCACTTGCACTTTAATTACTTCAAGACGAAAGGGGATGTTTTTTCTCAAGACACTACTAAAACTGGGCAAGATTTTAAGAGTACCCAATCATCATGTGAACAATGAGGCAATGACGGACACAAGCTAAATGAGGTTCCTCAGAATTTCACCATCACACTAGCCAATATTTTAATAAAGTCATTTTCTTTGCTGTCCTCTTCATCCTCACCCATTATTCTCAACCTGTAACATATCCTCTCTGCATAGTCACACCACATCCAATGGCAAGGACAGCAGAAACATACAGTACAAACAACTATTATTCTCCATGTATTTTTATGTGAATAGGTATGTAATTCAACAGTTGAGTGCAAGAGCACCAACTATCATGAAGTACATGCAATGTATCAAAAGAGCAGTAAAGTTTCAGCATCTTAACTACCAAAGATCAGAGTAACAGTCTGGAGTTTCTTCTTTTCCCCTCCTCCCAAGATGAAAAAAGAAAAGAGAAAGCAACATTTTGTTTCAAATTTTTGCCTAATTTCTCAAATTTTTCACAGAAGAAAGGAATTGAATCCAAACTAGTTTGAGAACTTCAAAGAAAAAGAAGTTTAGAACTATTTGGAACTATTTGTTTTGGAAAATTCAAAGTTCAAACTCTCATTTTCCTTCTTAGACATGTCAGCATCATCAATACCTATTTAACATTATGCATCTTGGAATTCAAGCATAAAACCCACTGAAATATTTTATATTACCCTCATGCTCCAAGTTCAATGCCACTCCACTTCTTTGGAAAAAGCTAACAAGTGCCACAAGCTGGGTTTTTTTTTTGTTTTATTGTTTGTTTTTTTAAAAAAGGCTTCCTTGGGCCAAGTCATTGTCAAACTCCCTCAAAGAGCTAATGAAACTTGGCCTGATTAAAGATTGCAAAACCATGCCTTTCTCAGGATTAATGCAACATGCCAGGTCTTATTTTGTCATTCTGAAAGCCATGCCAACAGGAGTACAAGTACCATTGTCAACAGCTTATCACAAAACATAATGTATATGGGAAATATTCACACTCCAGACAACAGAGTGGCAAAAATAACTTTTAATGACTAATCAACCCCTGGATTAGTACGTCAACAGCTTTTACATATTGTCAAGAGCACCAAATTTAGAGAAACAGTATGTAAAAACAGAACTCCGAGAACTTTGTAGTGGAGGGGAAAAAAGCAAAGGTAAACTGATCAAAATGTCAGATACAACCAGAACAGACAACAGTGGCAGGAAATTGCCTATATTGAACATTTGTCTAGAATTGAGACTCAGGTAGTCTGATCTGTATATTACACAGACAGGGGGCTGGGTTTGTTTGTTTTTTTGGTTTGTGTTTGGGTTTTTTTTGGTAACTGCAGAACTACCATTTTCCCCAAAATTTTCAATGATTGAAGAAAATTCTGGTTTATTGTTGTTTTCCATAGCAGCTATGATTGGACTTGCAATCTTACAGATCACACCTGAAAGTTTGTTCTGTGAAATAAGTTTTCTACTTCAACAGTGAATTATTTTTGCTATGTAAAAATAACATGGCTTCATTCATATTATAAGACAGTTTGGGTTTTTTCTTCCCCTGCACAACAATATAACCACTGTCTCCTCTCTTTTCCTCCCAACTCCACAATTTGAAGCAGCAAAAAAGCATAAAATTTTCTCATTTCTAAAATTCAAAGTCAGATCTCCTACAAGCCATAGACAATCCCAAGATTTCAGTACTGTAAATTGACCAGGTATAAGCACTACAGAACAAAACAGAGCACCGTCAGTGACCTACAAACATAACTAGCTTACTGCCAATAGTCAATAGCTACAAGTACTCAGTGTTGAGGCTCAGAACTGTCATACCAAAAGAACTAAAAAAAAAAAAAAGTGCATTCTACTTTTCCTGTGGCTTTTTAAAAACACAAGCTTCTGAACAAAACATTTTAGAATACACTGAAATGAAATAAGGTGCAAACAGAACCATCCTAATAACTAACAAAAGATGGAATACAAAAAAATATCTTTAATACTAAGCTTTCTTTACTGTCATTACAGCGATTTTGACTCCCTCTACAAAGCTTAGAAGTTATCTTAGAAAAAAATGGAAATATAATTTTTTTAAAAAAGGAAATATTTATCCACATGTAACTATTCATGAATTTGCAAATCACTGTATTATAAAAGATAGATGTTATCTTAAAAAAAAGGGCATGTGGCCAATAAATTAGTATCCAGAAGAGACAGGAAAGATGATAATTTTTTTAGTAACAAAAATCCCCAACCTCATTCTCTGGCAAGTATTAACAGAGCAATTGCACATGATAGTACAGTATCATTTTGTAATAGAAATCAAGCAACAGAAACTGTCTAGCACATCAGAGTGAAATCTACGATGGCAGAAAAGATTCTTCTATGGAACACACAAAAAACACCAACTGTTTCAAAGCATGCCTCCATTTCTACCACTGGGCACTAGGAATGTCTCAAGATCCGAGCATCTAACACACCCACCCCCTTTTTGGGGAAGAAAAAAAAACACAAAACAAACATGCAAAAAGGCATTCTAAAAGATTAGAGCCTGACCTGTCTTCTCAAATCAACGGAAAACCTGCTACCCTTGATGGTCTGAAAGATCAGAGTCCAGAGGACAAAGCTGGACTCTTCAACAGTTCTGAGATTACTCCAACCCCAAAATGTAACATAGGCAGCTTGAAGAACAGTCACCTGTTCTCCAAGCTCAGTGCCAAGTTCATAGGCACTGAGAACAGTCCCCTTCTTTACAGACTCAGTGCTTCAACGTTTTCAATACAGCCTAGGTTACAAGCTTTTCTGAGTAAGTCTATAAGCTGCCCACTTCATGAATGCACAAGAGGCTACATTTTCCCCCTTTATCCTTGAGCCAACTGTTGAAAGTGAGGAAGTAAAAATGCCTGGAGTGCCGACACCACAGTAAGAAGTACTGTCTTCACATCCTGGGAGCTCTCCTTCAAATCCAGCTCTCACAAAATGAGGAAGCAATGGGCACAGGGAACAGGAGCTTGCTGAGACAGAACTTAGAGAACCTGACTGCCAGAGCAGTGTTTTGCTTCTAGTTGATAAGTCCCCTTGTGGCATTAACTCCCATTTCATCTTAAAGTGTGAAAACTGGACAGATTTGAGGAAGAAACATAAGAAACTATAGCACTTCAGAATGAAAGAGATAACTGGACAGAGAAGACGGGATGTAAAGTGTTTCAAATAGTAGCAAAAGTGGTGTTAAAAGCAGAGAAGTTTAATGACTTGAAAGATACCAACTTCACAACAAAAAAAAAAAAAAAAAGAAAAAGGAGCAAAGGATAAAGTTTATTCACCCTTGAATAGCTTTAATCTTAAATTCTCAGTTTTAGTTTCAGGAGTTCTGGGCATACAGCCCACAAAAAAAAAAAAAAAAAAAAAAAAAAAAAAAAGCACCTCACATTTATCAAACTTTCCCAATACCTTAAAACTTACTGGGAGAAGTGTCATTTTGCTGGTCAGGCACTGTGTAATAGGCCAAAATGTGCTTTTTTTTCTGCACTGAGAACAGAAGTGTTCCCAGTTAAAATGGATTATGCCATTTTGTGTTCAGCACTAAGAATGTCAGACCAGTCCACTCACTCGTGACACAAGGCAGCATTTGTTAGAGCAATAAACAGGACACAATCACACTGACTACTTAAGGGACACATAACGTGGTAGCAAAGCTCCTTCACCTAACCCCGCAGCCTGCGTCTAGCTGCTGCGGAGAAGGAACCACTGCAGTGAACAACAGCTCCCATGGCCATCCGTGCCACCTTGCACCGAAGCCTTCAACACCTTCCACAGCACCTGCTCTTCGCCTGCCCCACTGCTGGGGAAAGCCGCACCGAAGCCAGTTTGCCGTCGATGGTGCCCAAAGGACAGGGTGTCACCCAGACACAGCCGCCCCCTGCACCCACCACAGCCCGGGATCAGCATCCGGGTGAGAACAGGGGCGACTCCAGCCCCTACCCGAGGGGGCTTCAGCCTCCGTCCCACCAGCACACCTCAGGTGTGAAAGACAAGAGAGCCAGACAGGCAAAGCCCACGCAACAAGTCAACTCGCTACCAGCGCCTTAAAGCGCCTTATTCCTTAACATGTGGCCGCGCTGCTGTTTAAAAGCCCTTTCTGCCACCTTCTACCCCAGGCGATGGCGAGCAGCGCGACCCTCCCGGGACGGGCCCGGCCGGGGGGGCCCATTGGCGGCGGGGAGAGGCGGTTCGTGGCTCCTGCTTCCAGCCTTCACACCTGGGCGCGGTGGGGGAAGAGCCGCGGGCTGCCCCGGGGCCGCCGCTGACTGGAGGCGACCGTTAACGGCCGCAGCAGCCAGCCCCGTCCCGGGGCGCTGGGTGTCCCCGCTCGCAGCCCGGCAGCGGCAAGGAGCAGGAGGGGAGAGGGAAGGAGGAAAGAGGACAAAAAACAGACGAAGGCGCCAGTACCGGCGCCCCTACCCTCACCCCGCCCGACGTCAGCGGTGCGGGCGCGGGGGCTGCGCGCTCACCTGGTCTCTGCCGCCCTGTCCCGCCGGACGGGAGGAGGAGGCGGAGGCCATGTTGCAGCGCTCCCAGGCACCTCTCCTCACCTCGCCCAGCGCGGGGGCAGAGCCGTCCCGGGCTCACCCCCACCGGCGGGCGGGCCTGCCCCTCGCCGCCGCCGCCCCCTCAGGTGGAGCCGGGCCCCGCCGGTGCCTCTCCACGCTCGGCAGCCAGGGACGGGCGGGCGCGCTCGCCTCCCAGGACCCGGCCAGCACGCTGCAGGGGCCGCCGCCGTGCCGCGCCGTCCCGTCGCTGGGCAGCGGGGGGCGGCCCCCGACGGCGGGAGGGGGTGAGCACAGGACCGCCCTTAAGAGCCCACAACGAGAGGAGAGCCCCGAGGCCTCCTTCACAGAACCCCCAGGAGGACAGCTGGTACGGGGGTCTTTAAAGGGCCGGAGCCCCGCAGCCGCCGCCTTGCCGCCCTCACCTGCACCACGGCCCTCCTGGAGGTGGGGGAACCTGGCCGGCAGTGACAGACCCGAGGGCAGAGGGTACTGTGCCTTGCTGCCTGCAGGTCACCCTGGAGGACACAGTTTTGGGAGCCAAGCTGAACTTTATAACACAAAATTTAAAAGCCAACCAAATCCACTAGCTTGGCACTAATGAATTTCTTACCGTAGTTAAAGGGTAGCAGTTGGTTTTCCATAATGAGTACTACTGGTGTTGTATATTTACTATAATACAAATTCAAAGTCACTCACGTGAAAATCCCCAGGAGAATCCCTCACACACCCAGTACAGCCCAGAGCTGCTCCTTGTGGGTAATAACTAGCTGACACTCACACCCCCTCTTGAGCCCGTGTGAGTCAGTGTGGGGTCCCCCCCAGACACAGCTGAGGGCTGTGCAAACCTCACACAGGAGCTGCTGAGTTATCAGACCAGTAGTTCTGCTTGTACTTTTTTTTTAGGATTAAAAAACGTGTTAATTGATTTTATTAAAGTGTGTTTTATCACAGGACTTGACATTGTGAAAGTATTGTAAAAGCAATTAAGATTACTTTAGTTTTTACTTAAGTGATTTTATCCCATCATCTTTTCCTCCCCTCTCCAAAGCCTGTTCTGGTACATCCACCTGTTTTCCTGTTTTCTTTAGAACTTTGTTTACCAATTCGTAGTGATTGAACACAACAAATGTTATTGAGCACTAATTTACCTAGAAATATTGCTAATAACAGCTTAATCCAGCTGCTTTTTACAACCAAGTGCTGCAGTCCTGTAAGTGCAATTTGCAAAGCGAACACCCAGCTGTATAAACTGACTATAGGTGTGTATACATCTTTGTGATACTGTGTAACTAACTGCTTGTCACTCTGTTATGGATTTGGTGGGGGGTGGGGGGGGTTGTCTGCTGCTGGTGGCAAGGGAGGGATTACAGTGGTGGCTCCTTTTTAAATGACTCTTAACGAGTCCTCCCGTGTCCCGTCCTGTCCCCACCCCACCACCCCAAACTTTTGGTAATGGGGGGAAGTGAGGGAAGGGGCACCACCATCACTTAACCTCTATAAGGAACTGATTGAAGTGTCCGAGCTCAGACGGACCCACCCCAGGCCAGGGCTGAGCCAATCTGCGAATAACATCTTGAAGAGGGGGCACAAAACTATAGGTTGGCATGGCCCCTGGTAGGGCACGGCTCCAGCCGTCCAGCCTCCTGCTGTGCGAACCCACCTGCCGTAGCCCAAGCCTCCGCCATGGCTCAACCAGGAGCCCTTTTTCCTGGGAGGCGATGAAGACCTGAAGGCAGAGAAAGAAGGAAGATGCTGAAAGAGATGGCCACGCAGGTACTGAGTCAGAATCATGAAAGAGAACGCTCTCAGCATTTCCCCGCCACGTGGTGAAGAGCTGTGGACGACCCCACACAGGAACTACTGTAGCCCCATTTGGAATTGAGAAGCAGCCATAGAGGACTCCACGCTGGAACTAGAAGTGGTTGGGGGGACTGTAGCCCCATTGGAAAAGGACTCATGCCAGAGTTCTGGAGAAGGACTCTCAACATGAGAAAGGGACTCCATGTGGCAGCCGGGAAAGACTGTGAGGGGGAAAGAGTGGCAGATTGACTGCACTCCCCACTCCCTGGCCCCCTGCGCCACTGGGGTGGGAGGAGAAGGTACAGAACAAAGACTTCGGGCTTTGGGAAGAAGGGAGGGGTGGGGGAGCAGTGCCTTTTTAAGATTTGGTTTCTCTCTTTCAATATCTTGCTTCTTGTTGTAAATAGTTAATAAATTCAGTTGTTTTCTTGTTCTTCGCGAGTTGTGTTGGTTTCTTGCCGTGACCTTAAGTGGTGAGTGAAACTTTCCCTGTTCCCTGCTTCAGCCCACCAGGTATTTAGCAAAAACTGTCCCTGTGGTTTTATAAACCACTACGCACTCCCTCTGTGAAGTGTATACTTTCTTTCTTTGTATATAGAGATAAATAAAAATACTTAACCAAAGTCCTTGGCTGTGTCTCCTATGGAGAAGTTAATTCCCCAAAATGTCTCTATCCTTCTTAGTTTGGATGTGACTCATTTCCCCAGCCCACTCAGGGAACTGGGAGCCAGAGGAGATGGGAAAAAAAAGGATCACAAACTCCATGTCCACGAAAAGAAAGCGTGAAGCAATGCTGGTCACGTTTACCAATGAGCAGTACTGTTACTGGCAGTGGCAATTAGCAGCTCTGTGTCTGGGCCATGCACTATTTTTATATTGCTCACATACCACACCATCACCACATACCACCTTCCATCACTCTTTGGAAAGGAATATTACAGACACTTACATGGAATTTCCAGATTGTAAAATAACACCTTAAGGAAAAAAAAAGTGAAAAGTGCTTTGTGATTCTACTCACACAACTGATAGGAAGAGGAATTTTTAAACAAATTCAAGTGTGATGTGTACATTTAACTCTGGAGTCCCTTTCCACAGGCTTACACACCTCACATGTCTCATCTACACTCTCATCTGGAAGAGTCTGCCTCCTTTTTAGGCAGCGGGAATGATACCTGGAGGGAAGAAAAAGTAAACTTCCCTTACTTCAGGAGAAGTTTCAGGTCAGGCTTCCCTGAAGGAGGTTTGGAATTTACATGTGTTAATTGCAGAGCATTTGATCTGCCAGAGCACAGGAGCAGCAGTTGTCCTAAGATACAGAAGTATAAACAGATAAGGAGCACAGAGAAAACCCCAGGTAATTAGAAAAAAGAGTATTATGGGCTGAAATGAAAGAGCTACACCAGCAAACAGATTTTGAGCTGGTGTAACTGTCTCCGCTTGGGGAAGGCTGCTGACAGAGTTGTATCACTACAGCAGTATTGACAGGGTCTTAAATTTGGGCAAAGCCTGAGGGAATGGGGTTTGAGATTGCCTTGTTCAGCTGGAGGGCTCCGCTCACCAGCCCTCCACATTTCCCTCAAAACCAGGCTCCTCCAGCCACAGGGACTGCTCACCTGTGTCAGGCTGAGAGCTGAACTCAGTTATAACTCTGACCACACCTTTCTTGTTCTTGCATCCAAACAGCAACTAAGAAGCAGTTTATTGGGTTTTGTAATTTTTCTTCTTGGTTTGTAAGCCATGTGAAACACAAAAACTAAGATCAGGAAGCAGCCACATTTTCCAAAGGTTGTGTTTTACAGGGGTCAGGAGTGAAAGCTTTGCCCAGCTGAAGTTAAATGGGAGTTTTGTCAATGACTTCGGGGGAGCCTGGATTTTTGCTCAGATGCTCTAGAGAAATAAAAGGCTTTTTCCTTTTCTTCCCCCTTCTCCCCCACCCTCCCGGCTTAGTACCTATGCCCTGTTCTCTTTCCTCTTTTAATTATATTTACTAAAATAAAATCCAGGGTGGGAGTTTGCAGGTATTTCTCCAGAGGCTTGCATGTCATCAGCTGTCTGTCCCATGATAAAGGAAGAGTTGCAGCAACAGTGAGGCATTCCCTACTGTGGGACAAGAGTTTGGGAAAGCCAGCCCCAAGGGAAGGTTTCAGACTTTACATCCAGGGATCACACATGTTTCAGCCTCTGAAGGCCAACCCCAGCACACTCGCCAGGGACTCTGCGCATTCCCCTGCTCCCCCCTATAAGCTCCCTCCACTCCGTGCTCTCCTCGCTCCTCTTTATGTGCTGCTGTAAAGTTCATGGTAAAACATCCCCCAATTTCAAATTCAGACAAGGTTTCCTCCAGCAAGATACAAGCCCATGAATGATCACCACACTGAAATTTCCTCCTGTCTATAATTTCATTATTTGAAATAAAGGCATTGTTTATGATACGTTCATTACTGTAAACATATGAATGTTGGGGTTTTTTTAGGTAAAGTGGTTTAGTGCATGCCATGCACTGTGCTACAAAAATGATATTTAAAAATAATTTGAACCTAAATTCAAATACTTTAAATGCATTTTAAATATTTACATTAATGCTTTAAAGAGATGGTGACAATTTAATTATTTTTTCTTAGCAGCTTCCATCATTTTGCCTTATTTTCAAACAGTACTTGGGGGCTTTTTGCTTTCTGGCATCCTGTCAAAATGCTATACAGAAGATAAGAGCAGCAGAGGAGTTCTCCGTGTTTCTTGATAGTGGGAACTGTCTGCCTAACAAGAGGCATTTAACCTCTAGCACCACCTGAGCTATTCACTAAAGAGACGCTACACCTCTAATATTGTCTTGCTTTCCTAAATGTTACTGAATCTCTCCTACTGTACTTTTGCACTGTCATAGTAACAAAATAATATCTTATTTTTAATAAATGTTAAAAGAAGACAATCAATGGCTGTATTTATCTGCTTCTGTGTACAGTGAACACAACTTATTTTAGGTAACCTCATTGGTATTCACAAATCAGTCAACCTTTTTTAACCACATCATTATATAAAAGACAGAACTCACTTTCTCTCTTCCTTACAGTGACATTATTGCTGAGGAGAATATGAGTAATATACAAAAGACAAGACGATATTGACCCTTGCAGCTGCTCTCTACACAGCATAGAAGGAGTTGTTCAGAGTATTACACTGGGTTCCTAGCCATGCATACAGCTGTAATACTATAATCTGAGCTTGGTATTGTAGGTCTGATCCTATTCGCCTTGCATAAACAGCACCACAGTGCAAGCAAGTGGAAGTTTTGAATGCCAAAGAGATTTTGATATATATGCCCTTTGTCAAGGGAGACCTAGATTCCTTTGCTGTTTGCCTGTGAGTTTTCCCTCAGTTTTGCACTTGGATCCATGTTTTGCTGTAAAGGGGAGCAGCAGACCTGGGGATGCCCAAATCTATACCTCTTGGTCCATTGCCAGGCTTACTGCTACTATTACTTCAGGCAGAACAAGTAAATCCCCTCAAACACAAAAGTCAGTACAGATGCAGTTGAATCACTCATCTCAAACAGTATCATTATCTATTGCTACGTCTAACGCAGTGATCAACCTGAGATAAGCGCTATCCAGTCAGGATGGAGACACAATTTATATCCTAAGGATACACAGAAACAGTGAGAGGGAGGAAAACACTGTGTAACCAGAACTGTCAAGCTGATATTTGGCAAATTCATGTCATGACAGGTCTATGCTTACATGTATTCTGCCTTAAAAGCACACTAGGTAGAGCTTACTGTTATGCAGAGAGGGACAGAGAAAGTGAGTGTGGAGAGAAGCACAGAGCAGTGTCGGTGTACACAGAGTTAGGTTGTGTACAACTGTGCTGTGAAGTGACTGTGACAAGCTGAAATTGGGGTAAGCTGCTTTCAGTCAATACCCACCGTCACGGCTGCTGAGTGCTCTTAGCTCATGCTAAGGGTGAAGCAACCTCCGCTGTTCTTGAATGAAACCACTCCACACAATGGCATTCTCCAGTGCTATAAGGTATTGGTACACAGCTGCTAGTCCACCGCACACGGAGACCGCAGCAAAATAATTTCCCTGAGCTGCTAACCCATGATGAAGCCAGCACAATTTCTGTGCTGAGGCAGAGTTGCCAGAGCAGGCGCAAAGGCAGGGGCAGTCAGTCACACTGGGCTTGAGTGCAGCAGCAATCAGACGGGTCTCAAAGCCATCCACCTCCTAGGTGTTTTCCAAAGACATCAGAAATGTCTCAACTTGCCATCTCGGGTACCAGCCGCAGGGACCACCAACTCATGCAGATCACAGCATTGTACGCTGCTGGCTCATGGAGCTGTCTCCTCACTTGTGAAACAGAAGGCAGGCTGCCAGGCTCCTGCATAAAGGAGAGCTCTTCTCCTTGGACTAGCTTTCCCTCTGGTGCCTCCTGGTCTTCACCACTGAAATTCATGAAGCAATGGAAAAAGACATATTCTCAAAGAGTTTGAAAATTTAGTGAGCATCTGAGAAAGAATGCTTAATGTCCAACCGAAATGAATGTATGAGCACAACTAAGAAATATTTGTGTGTTTTTAAACTAAAGCTAGTTAAAACAGGGGAAAAAGAAAATGTCACTTTCAAGAAAACTCAGATCAGTATATTCAGTACTTCAGACACATTAGATTTTATGCATAAATATAATCTGTCTGTATTTTAACATAACTTATGTTAATTTGTAGTACTATCTGTTCATGATAATGCCAAAAAAACCCCAAAGTTAAGTAAGGTTACATGCATCTGGGATTTCACAGACATGTTTTCTTTTTACCTGAATCAAAAGATGGACTTTGGCCACCTTCCTAATGTTTCTGGACAAGGATGAGTCCAGCAGAGTCAGCAGCTCCAGTCCTGTACTAGCTATAAAAGCAATTTCCCCCGAAAGGTGGCAAGCACAAACAGCCTGTTGGTGCTGCCCATGCAGAGTCAGGGCCCAGGGACATGTCACACACATGTCACAGCCTGGGCTGTGTGCTGGGCTCATTACACACACGCAGGGAAGAGTTTATCTGTGGCTGTGCAGTGCAGCACACCTCAGACTCTTTTCCTGTGAATTGCATGAGATGTGAGTCTGTATTTCTGCCTGAGACTTCTCAGAGATAACAAAAGCCTTGTTTGAGGCAGGTAAAGCTCCAGCAAGTGCTGGAAATACATGATTCAAGGCAAACAGAAACCTGCATGCCTGCACACCATATGCTGCAAAAATTCCCCAGGAGGGAGGAGAAAGTGGAGGATTTTTACCCCTGAAACGTCTGTGTGTCAGCAGGGAGGAGCTGGACGAACTGCCTCTCGCCTTTGCCATGGGCTGAGGAAAAGAAGGAAGTGCACCGTAAGCAGCCCTGCCTGCTGCAGTCACCCTCCCGGAGAAATGCTTTCAGGGGAGAAGCCATACATTTTTGTATACAACAGCTTGCCCTGCTGACAGAGGAGTAGCAATGCTGTCCTTCAAGGATGTTGGAAACCAGTACAAGGAAGTAATTAAAACAGGCAGTTACATCAACAACACAGAGTGATGCTGGTATCTCCCTCCTGCAGAGACTGTAGGTTTCCACAGGAGTGTGTTGGCCCAGGACTCTCCATGCTGATGAGAAACGGGTGCCGGTGTGGGCCAGCAGCATCACAAACTCCACGACGAATCTATCCTGTAGGGGAAAGACCTATAAAACTAGAAGCACATTTGCTTTGTAAATGTATTTAGCACTGAAATGTCTAAGTAACACAATTTCCAATGATTGGTATAGTATTTTCCTGGGCTTCCAAGTGTGTTGCATCACTACTCCAGGTACTGATGGAGCAAGGCTGCAACTATCAGTGCACTCTGTGAGCAAAGCCTGAAGGTACCCCTCCGGTTATGTCCCTCACCCCTCTTTAGGGAGCTGTGACAGCACAGGGAGTAATTGTTCCTAATCTGGGAGCAGTGATACAGGACTTCAATTTGCCTACAGACATATGTCCCAGTTTCTGGGGAATTAAGTTACCCAATGACCTTTTATTAATACGTGTGTACTTTAAAACCGGCTTCCCAAATCACAGCAGCAGTTCACAGATCAGCAGCACCCTTGCAGCCAGGAATAATTAATTTACATTTTCGCCAGTCGCGGCATCAAAATCTGAAAGACTTGCGGATTAAACGGAGCAGCTGCAACCACAAGCCTACCTTGGTCCAAATACGACGGTACTCCCCACACCATGCAAAGAGGCATTTTCTGGTGTTCCCCCATCAGCCCCATCCCGGCTCACGAGTGTCACCATTCGGGCAAATAAGTTTCAGACTACATAGAACTACCCGCCCGCACCACGAGTCTTGGCACATCCTGCCCCAGCCGCGAACCAAGAGGACGCCCGGCGTCACCCCTCAGCTTGCCGCGCCCGGCCGCGCCAGTTCTACTGCAGAGGCAGCAGCCGCCTTTCGGCCTCGCTTTGGCGCCGCTGGAATGGCGTTCTCTGATTGGCTGCTTTGAATCATCTCAGCGCGGCTCTATTGGCGGAGCGCGGCCGCGCGCGGCTATTTCGAATGCGCGGTGCTCTCCTCGGAGCCAGCCGAGGGACATTCTTACAGCGAGGAGTGGCTTCGGTGGTGGCTCCGCAGGTGAGGGGCAGCTGGGGCGCTGCCGGGAAGTGTGGGGGAACTTTGGCCTGGGCAGGCCGGCGCTGGACCCGCGAGAGGCTGGGGAGCCGCTTCTCTGTGGCTGTTGGTGTGCGCGGCCGCGTAACGGCTGCTGATGGGAGGTTGTTCTCGGCTGTGGGCTGAGCCTACCGCTCCCGGCGCCAGTGAGTGGGGGTCGGCTCTTTCTCCGCTTCTGTCGAGCTCGCTCCGCTGCCTGGAGAGAGATCCGCTTCTCTGCGGGGCGTGGGGGGAGTGCTGCGGCCCTCGTCCCTTGCTAGCCGGGCACTTAGTGTGGGGCCTGGGGGGGGAAGGGGCTCCTCTAGCAGGTCCTTGGGGCTTATCCCTGAGCATCGCCCTACCGCGGGGCGGTTTCGGGGCCATGGGCCTGTGACAACGGGGCAGGAGTCGGAGCGAGGAGGAAGCGTGCTGCTGGGCTTGGCCGTGCCGGTCGGTGGGTTGGGGGTGAGCGCTCGCCGCGCTTCCCCGCTGTCTCAGCGGCTGCCTGAGCTCGGCAGCCTCCGCGGGAGCTGCAGGTAACCACAGGTCTGCTCGTTACCTCGTAGTGCTTCCGAGGCTGGTGTTAGAGCTCAGCTGTGCTCAGTGAAGGGGGCCAAGAGCAGCCCGTAGGGTGTGAACTGCCGCTCCCACAAGGTGCTAATGGCCTCTACTACCGTGCTAAGACTGTTAGTTTAGATTTGTAGCTCTGAAGACTTTACAAATGATACAGGGTTGGTGTTCCCTTCTGTTGCTTACATCAAACCCTGTGATTTTAGACAGTAGGGTTCCTGCTAATGAGTAACTATGTAAAACTAATTAGGGTGTGGTTTTTTAGTTGCTTGAAGGAGCTTCCTTCATAAAAGCATCTTTCTCCTTTGAGTTGGTGCCCAGTCATACTTTGTGATGTAGTTTTTCTAGTTGGAACCCTGAATAGGAACCTGTGTTTTTATTAAAGAGAATGGTTAGGTGTTCTGCGTTACATCTGAATCCTGTAAGACAAAACTAGCTTCCAAAGATCTGGTATAATTTCAGTGACTTGGCTGTGTTCAGGACAGCAACTGTTCACTCTCATGTTTTTTTTTCCTGCTCTTTTCAGGTATAATCACAGGAATGGACAACTACACAAAAATAGAGAAGATTGGGGAAGGTAAGTATGGAGAATCATGAGCCTCATAATGCTGCACAGTTTGAATTATCAAGTGTTATTAGAAGCTCTGTGCCCTCTGGCTATTAGAGGAACTACTGAGATTCAACTAACTGCCAAAGTAAGCCTGTGGTTAAAGCTTTGACTGCCCTTTTGAAGATGACATAGTCTATTTGAAACCAGTGATCAGGGCTGAGAAGCATCTGTCTTTGTATTAATAGATAATGGTGTGATTTTCCACCAAGAAGGGAGAATCACGTTCTGAAGCCTGAAATCAGCTTTTCAATTTAGGAAGTTGCTCCTTTGTATGTGAACTTGTGTACCAGTTGTTCCTGAAGTTGTACTGTGTGGTATACTTATCTTGCTTGGAGCTGCTGGGAGGGAGTAGTGGCTTGTGGATTGTTCTGCTTGGATGATAACCAGTCACTACCCTTGTCAAGGGAAAAGAGCAGATTGTAAACCTTTGGAGAAGTGAATATTAACAATTAATTTACTATAAGGTGCTATGAAGATTGCTTCAGTGCAGGTGTTAATCACAACCACTCTCTCACTGGAAATCCAGCCTATGTTAAATGTAGAAGTCAGTATGTTTTATAATGCTTTACCTTTTGTAGACTTGAGAATTTGCAGTATGTTACTCTGAGAAGGTGCTCTCTAAGGTGATCGCAAAATGTATGGGCTTGGATCTTACACAAGGCTTCAGTTACAAAGCCTTGTGTGAACCCTTCTTGCTGAAAGAAACTAGTTTGAGCATAATCTGAGAGATTAATGCTTCAAGAAGGGTGAAAAGAGAATACTTCTGCTGACTTGTTTTGTTGAGGGTTCTACTTCTGTGAACACTGATTATTCAAATAGATTATTGATTTGAGATTTACTACTGGTTCCATTTTTAGCTTCTGCTGAGACCCACAGCACTACCCTCTCTCCTGCACTAAGGATTGTGCTAGTGGCATTTCTACAGATCTGACAAATGGATGGATAGATCTCTGCAGAGGGAGCACTACTTTTTTTTTTTGCTTCTAAACCTTTAACCTTTTAATATGAAGTATCAATGACAAAACTATAACCTGTTGGGGATGAAGAGGTATAGTAATCTTGCCTAGAAGTTAATCAACCTGAAACTCAACATCTGTTTTTACAACTGCATCTTTCAAATATACAGGTTTCACACCTGGGCTGCTATGTACCCTGTCCTAACAAATGATGCTGTTTGTGGGCAGCATGCTTTAAACAAACAAAACTATTGCATGGTTAAACTGCCAAAACTAAGTAGTAGTTTGTAATTAAGCGTAATACTTGAACGAAAAATACTTGATTCCAAAGGCTCTTGCCTATGTTAGCAATTGTTATTTGCAGTGACTTATCTGTACCTGAAGCTGGTATTTCCTATATGCATTTCACTGTCTTTTTGTTCAGGTACCTATGGCGTTGTGTATAAAGGTCGGCACAAAATCACAGGCCAGGTGGTTGCAATGAAGAAAATACGTCTAGAAAGTGAGGAGGAAGGTGTTCCAAGTACTGCTATCCGAGAAGTCTCTTTATTAAAAGAGCTGCATCATCCCAATATAGTAAGGTATGCATATGCTGGTATTTAGCTAAACTCTTTGAAGGGTGCTAGGTCCCTTCAGATAATAAATTATTTTTTCACCAGTCTAGTGAAGTGAGAGCTACTCTGGTTAATACAGTCTCTGCTTTGCAGCAGATAGCTACAGTTCTAAATCTCTTGTTTCTGCCAGTTTTCTAGTTCAGACTTCCTCATGCTGCCTCTTCCCTTTTTAGGAATCTTAACAAATTTTTGTTGAGTTTATGGTTTATGTAAATTAAATTATGTTCAGAGCAGTTATCAGAACAGAGTGTATATTACAAAAACTGGTTGAATCTGTTACTTTAGTCTGTCTCAGAACTTTATTTGCCGTCTTGGAATAGACCAATTGACCTTAGTGTTCTGATGTGAGCCTCTGTCATCAATCACTTACTTGCTGTTTTGTCACAGAGGTTTAGGTGGTGTTATGATGCTGTCATAGCTGGCTCATCTGAGTTGTGGGTGAAGCTTCCATCAGCAAGTACTTAACATATAGAATTGATTGCAGCTATTGTCTTCCCCTCAAAATATTTACTTGATCTTTGATGCAGCAAAGTACTTTATCTCTAATATAACTTAAAACTGGCCAAGTTCCAGTCATGTAGTGTATCCATGTACATATGCTTGGGCGTAGGAACCCTTATACTCTATTAAAGATGAAGGAGATACTTAAAAACCTGCGCAAATCCTGCTGTGCCTACTAGGCTTCTATTATAATATTCCCTTAAACCCTCCTAGTAATCCAGGCTCTGCTGTAACAAAACCAGCTTCACATGGAAGCTAGGTACCAATACCCACAGTCTTTTTTTTCAAGGCAACAGTTCCTGTATCTGATCCTAGGCATGAGGGGAACACAAGTTTAAGAGGAAGCACATAGGGTCTTTATATTGGTCTGACACTATCTCAGATATACTTGATTTTCCAGATGATGGTGTAACTCCAAGTTTGTTAATCTTTGAAGACTGAAAGCTTTTTAAGGCTTTCATAATAGGAACCTGGAAATGTCAGCTTGTATCCCTGTTGAGAGAGGAAATGTAACTGACTCACTGCATTTTGTAATGGAGTTGATTGTATGCTCATTTTTTAGTCTTCAGGATGTTCTCATGCAGGATTCAAGACTGTATCTCATCTTTGAATTCCTTTCCATGGATCTCAAGAAATACTTGGATAGTATTCCATCTGGTCAATATTTGGATAGTTCACGTGTGAAGGTAATGAGGACAATTCTTAATATAAGGGAAATTAATCTCAAGAAGATGACCTACAAAGCTGTAAGCAGATCTTATTTTCAGTATAATTAACTCTTTAAGGAGAAATAAAGGATTAAAGGAGCAGCTCTAGATAATAAGATGAGTGCGAGTTTTGCTCTCAAATGCCACTTGAAATTATCTAGTTACGGAAATTAAACTGCCTTAAGCTTAGTTTAAGTAAAAAATTAATTTGTGTGGCTTTGATATTAACTTAATATCTGCAATGCTTTGGTTCACATTTTCTACTACTATGGGGTGAGCTAATTTAAGGGAAAAGCTTTGTGTTGCAGAACACTAATGTGTACTAAAGGTTACTTTTTTTTCCCCCCACCGTTTCATCACCCTTCATCCTTTCTACAGAGTTACTTGTATCAAATCTTGCAAGGTATTGTCTTCTGTCATTCAAGAAGAGTCCTGCACAGAGACTTAAAACCTCAGAATCTCTTAATAGATGACAAGGGAGTGGTTAAACTGGCAGACTTTGGATTGGCTCGAGCCTTTGGAATTCCAGTGCGGGCATACACTCATGAAGTGAGTTGGAACATCCTCTTGGAGTTTTGGACAGTGCTTACTAGCTTCCTGATAATGACTGAACATGAAACAGCAGAAGGATTGCAAAATTATTGAAATCAAACTAACAGAATCAAAGTTATTTCAGTTTTGTTTTATTCAGTGGTTTTCCATCTCCCTGACTGTAGTTTTACTCTAAGCTTCTAAAGCATTTTACAAATACCCCTATTACCTTGACAATGAGTCAGATGGGCCAGAACTTGTTGCTCACTGTCTCCTAAGGGCCTTTTTGCTTCACAAAGTGCTCAAGTTTTCTGAGGGTTTTGGTGGCTAGGTGCTAAAGGGCTCCTGCTTTTTGGGAAGTGGGGTAGGCAACTGGTTTGCTTGTAGTAGGAACTGCTGCAATGGAGTTTGTTACACTTATCTGTAAATGAAGTTTGAAACTAGCATTTTCATTAGAACTTTTAGCACCAGCTATTATGTTACCAAAAAAACCCAACATGTGAATACTTCTTAATAATGAATGAGCCATTGTGCTTGCAGTCTATTAGAGGACCTGATTCTATAAACTTAAATTTCTTTGTTCAACAGGTAGTGACACTGTGGTACAGGTCTCCAGAGGTGTTGCTGGGATCTGTTCGTTACTCTACTCCTGTAGATATATGGAGCATAGGTACCATATTTGCTGAGCTGGCAACTAAAAAGCCGCTGTTCCATGGGGACTCGGAGATTGACCAGCTCTTCAGAATCTTCAGGTATATCGGGCTGAATGTTTCCCTGCTACTTGTGCAGTATTGCACAGCAGTGCTGTGCACTTACTAAAATCATAGCATTGCATACAGATTTCAGCCTAAACTACTCAGTATTTTGCTTATACTTGCATAGAGCTTTAGGTACCCCCAACAATGAGGTATGGCCTGAAGTGGAATCCCTGCAAGACTATAAAAACACATTCCCAAAATGGAAACCTGGCAGCCTGGGAACACATGTAAAAAACTTGGATCAAGATGGACTTGACCTGCTGTCTGTAAGTACTTTCTTAAACTGCTGATTAAGAAACCAAACAGGTTGTTTCAAATACTCTAGAATACATGAAGCTATACTAATTGGTCTTGGCCAGAATGAAGATATGGAGATTGTCAAACTATCAGCTGTGGTGTGGTATGGGGCTGTTGTTCTTGTAGAACTGACACCTTGTGTGACATTCACTCACTTCTTTTATAAGTAATAGATGACTAGATGACTTTTCTTCTTATTAAGCAATCATGCCTCAGTTTTTTTTTTTTATACTAATAAGCCAGGTACAAGTTGAAAGTGAGAAAAGCTTTTACAAACAGGTCTCAGTGAAGGCTCCTGCCCACAAACTGTAGCTGCCACTTTCCTGGTGCCAGCACTAATTGTGGTGTGGCTGTAGAACTGCTGATCCAGTTGGAAATGTTTTTAGTTTTTTTATGGTAGCACATGGATTAGTCTTGGTGGGCTCATCTTGGTTAAGCTTTTGTGGTGGTCTTAACTGAATAAACAATGATAGAAATGGCTGAATTTATTCATTAGCTGTGAAACCAGGGGTTTAGTTTGTTAGGCTGTTGTGTCTGTTTCAACTGCCTTTAAATTTTGAGTTAAAGTTTGTATTTTTTTGCTGTGCTGGGTTAACTTTTAGTTGGTATATTTTGTGTCTAGTGTGAGTTTAGTTTAATTCTGTGGCTGTGCAGTTGAACTACCACACTACACTTCTGTTTGATAAGCTCTGTATCAGGCTTTTCCATTTAGTATTTTTGCAGCTGCCACTGTAGACTGATTTGGATCACATCTTAGGTGTGATTTTAGATGCACCTAACTATAAGAAAGTACCTTGGTGTCTTATCCTAAAGCTGCATTTATACAGTGCAGACTTGCATGTGGGAGTGTGGAATGGGTGCTCTGTGCCTTAAGATAGGCTGAAACCTTGGAACCATCTTGGTACAAGGGGAATCTTGTACAGCAATTACCTGTGTAGCTGGCTCATGTTTTCAGGCAGTCACAAAGAAAGTAGTTTATTACCTATATTGATATGGCTATGGCAAAGTACTCTGAAGTGGTGTCACCCCAGAAGCTCGAATGACCACAACTTCTCACAATGTTTCTTTGTGAGAACAGAGCCACCATTCAGACTGACAACCTGAACAAACATGTGTTAAATACATAGTTGTTTTGGATAGTTCTCTGAACCTTGCAGCAGCATCTCTACAGAGATGACTGACTTAAGCTGGCAATAATTCCTCTATGTCCACTGACAGCATAATTATTAGATCAGTTTGAAGTAAGTTGTTACTGATTGTGTTTGCAAACTAAAATCAATTGAATAGAAGTGAATAATATTGATACAGTCATGTAAGTGGCCTACCAAGCACTCATCTGAGCTTAGTTGTGGTTTTATTGTATAAAACCAATGTTTTGGGCTGCTGCTAATAAATGCAAAAAAAAATTACTACTTCCTCAAATGGTGCTAGCACAAAACTAATCTCAAAGCATTAAGTTCTGTAAAATCTTGTATAGTTTTGCCTTAAGTTAATAAATGTTGAAATTTTAGCTTTCTATTAGTGCCTGGTGACAATGGTATGGCTGAATTTTTAGGCATCTGGAATACATTTGTTTCCCATGGCACTTTTAAGCCTGAAACAGTAATATAACTTCCAAGGCAACAAAACTGAATATTTCTTTCTGGAGCACAAGCTCACATGTGTCAATGAAAATGTTAATTTCTCCTTCTATAGACTATTGCAGATGAAAGTGGTATGTAAAATAACTATCTTTGAAAAGGGGTTACATATTTTTGTGTTAAGACAAATTGCTTGAGTGAAGTTGTATACTTAGGATCTTCATAACCTAAATGACTTCTGGGGCCAGCATTTCAAAGCACTTAATAGCTGTCATCAAAAGCTTTTTAGTCTGTTGATGCTAAATTTCAGGAAAAAAATTCCAGACTGCTCAGAGAAGAAAGAGTCAATCTATCAGCTGAAGTGCTGTATTCTCAATGTCACAGCATCCCATTTTCAAAGAAATTTGCTCTTTGAGTCAATTTTAAGAGAACCTTTGATATTGGTATTAACTATAGGATACTTAGTAGTTCTGGGATATAGCTAATGGGAACCTGTCACTTAAAGTAAAATTGGACATACAAGGTTAAATCGAGAGAGAGCGCTGCATTTGGCAGCAGTTCAGAGAATATAAGTGCAAATTCAGTGGTTTAAACCAACTTGGAAAACTCCCTGTAGCATGAAGTCTAAAGATAGTTAAACATCAAGACTAATGTTGGTTTTTCTTCAGGAAGGTAAATTTGTGGGGATAGGGGACAAGCAGCTGGTAGAATCCTGATTACTAAAAGAAAGTACACTTCAAATTCAAGTATGGAGAAATAAAAGCAAAAAGACTCTGTGGGGACTGCTAGTTTGAGGTCTAGTAGAAAACTGCTAAATGCTTCATTCCTCTTTTAGGCCCCTGGCTGTATGATATAAGCTGTAGATGCTTGCTTTTCAAACTGCTAGGAAAACAAATGTAGAAAGTTTTGGAGGCTATTTTAGTGACTATGGCATCTCCTCTAGTTGCTCTCATCAACCTTTGAGGTCTTCGGTTGAAATAACTTATTGCAAAGACACTTGAGTTTTTTAACTCTGGGTTTCTGCAGTTCTACCTGCTTATATACTACTTCTTTGTATTCTGTAGCTGAGTGATCACTTTTATTTTAACTGTAACCCACTGCATCAAGCTGAATAGAAACAATTTGACATCAGTTTCTTCAATGTCAGTTTAACAAAACCAGCATAGGACCACTTGTCCTTGTTTTGGGCTTTTAACAGCCTAAAGCTTATTAATTTTCCTTAGTTGAGAAGCTGAGACTAATAATCCTTTCCACTGGATGCCTTGTTCTGGATTTAGTTGAGTGTGTATGATACCCTGATACATGCATGGCCTTGGTTATTGAGTGGGGGAATAAATGTTTCTTAACTTTCTGAGATGTTACGCATTACTCCTGACCTACTACTGACTTGTAGGTGGAAATGACCTCTCTATGAGAAATCATGGAACACAGGGGAAAAACTTATCTTTGGTTGCTTGATTATTACTGTGGTTGAATATCTACCTATTTAATGTGATTTTCATTCCCATTTCATAAGGGAGTAATATGTCTCCTTTTTTTTCCAGAAAATGTTAATTTATGATCCTGCAAAAAGAATTTCTGGCAAAATGGCCTTGAAGCATCCATATTTTGATGACTTGGACAAATCCACTCTTCCTGCTAATCTGATTAGCAAAATAAACCTTTGAACTAAATCAACCAGAGTGAAATAATTGTGATTGCTTGAAGTCTGTCTGTATTTTTAATGTCTGTCTTTCTGCTCTAAAACTCTGGCTGTTTGTTTTTAAGTGTTATCAAAGTGTAAATATTAACCTATTAGTGCTGAGTTTTAATACACTGCCATTAATGCAGTGAACTTATTATAAATAAAGCTTAAAACCATTGAAGGACTGAACTTATTTCCAGACTGTGGACGCTCTACAAAAGGACTCTGATTTCTTTGGAATGTGCTGGTAAGGTACCACTTGTCTAAAAAAAAGTGGGTAACCTGAACTACTGAATTGCTGTTCTTGATATGATAGGAAATTCCCCAGAAGTTTGAGTTGTTTCAGTGTAATGCCAGTTTGAAATTTCACTTGAGCATGGCAAGCAATGTGCTGCAGGACATGTAAATGAGATATTTTGAACTGAAGAATTGTAGATTACTCCTTACTTAAACCAAGTAGACAGCCTAGCTAATTTTAGGGTTTGAGTTTTTGAAGGTATTTACAAATCAGTATTTGGAAAAATCCTTGCTCTGTATGCCTTTCTGTTGTCTTGAAGGCCCAAGAATTTATCTAGACATAGGCATGTTAACTCGGGTATTAGCATGGTTCCAGCTCCTGGACTGGTTAAGGTACAATACCTTAAATTTTGTATGGCCTCTCTATATACCAATGTGTAACTGCTTAACAGTTGGAAGGGCCCTGTTAATAGTAATACAGTTCACTGCTGATTCTTATTAAAGGTAGAGCGCCTTGGATTATGGATCAATTTGAGAAGTAGTCTTTGTGTAGGAATGGTCAAGTAAGTGTTGACTTAACGTGACTGCTAGGAATTCTAATCCCAGTATGATGCTACGTGTCTATAGACTCTCCCATGATTAGAGCAGAAGCTTTCTAATCTCAGCATTTAACTTTACAGGTGGGAGTATTGTAAAAAGTTCAAACAATTCACAAAGGTGAATACTTTATGTAATATATACAATTGAGCATGTTAGATTTCCATCTGCTACCTCTATTCTTGGTTGGCTTTCAGATACACCAATATAGATAGGGTGCACATCTGTCTTAAGTTTTATTGGATCTAAGCACCATGGTGCTTCTTTACTTCCTGGTTAAGGGTCAAAACTTATAGCAAAATGTGGACTGGTAATGAAAGGTATTTGAGTTTCTGTGGTATATTAGATTATGATTTGTGTTAAAAGAAATGGAGAAGAGCTGTTCTCATGCTGTTGTGCTGGAGAAAACTACAGCAGCCATGGCCCAGAAATCTCCCTTCTCAAGGATCCTTCTTGCAGTTCAGGAATGAAAGAAATGGGACAGTAATGGGATTGTGTGAAAGAATTGATCCTCAAGACAGAAAGGGTATTTGACTTGGTTGTAAAGAAATCAGACCAAAGATAAGGGTACTTGAGTTGAGCAATCTCATTAACACCACTGATTGAATTGTAATCTGTGCTGCAGGGATGGTCTGTTTGTTTGTTTTAAAATATCTGAAAGTAACTTCCTGGAAAGATGTGACAACACAACACCCTTTCCAGTAAATTGAAATGTGAAGTAAGAAAGAAAGGGCATGATGTTCCTGTGCTGAGCTAGTGCCTTCTTTGTGCACAGTGCAGTACCTCCTCAGGTAGTATGGCATTTCTGTATAACTGCACATCATTTTACGACATTGCAACTGAATCATACACCGAGGCAAATTTTGAAAGCACACATTAGGAGTTTCCCATTAGTATTTGCAATCCTTGTATGGTTGAGGACATTGTGAGTAAAAAGGTGCTTAAAAAAAAGGATTGTTCTCCCAATGACAGAAATGCCATAGGCCGGCCTTGGCTTAGGGGCATGTTTAAATGCTAACCTCTGGAGTATTACCTAAATGTATTCTCCTTCACTTCTCCCTTTACAATTCATTCAGTAGAGGTACTTGAGGTAAAGAGCTGCATGTTTTCAGTTGAAAGACTGTGAAACTGGATTTCCTGTTCAGATTATCAGACAAGGCTCCTCTGTCTAAAGAAGTTTTTGAATGAAGTAATCATATAATGCTTAATGGTGAATTTAGTCTTATACTAAACAAATGATATGAAAATATTAATGTTGTTTTTGTAGGTGCATTCTCCTTATTTCTCTATGAACTTTGATATACATACAAATGTGTTTGTGGGACAGCTCTGCTTCCAGAGTGTATGAATTCATGTACCAGACAGTGCTGGAGAAGTAAATTCCTGCTGGAATTCCTCAAGCCTCCCCTCTCCCCTCAATTCCAGTAATCTTAAGCATCCCCTCTCCCCAAGATTCCAGTACTTGGATGGAAGAAAGAAAAAGATAGGATGAGAGGATCAA
>VZTO01000139.1:0-22226 GCA_013400615.1 Syrrhaptes paradoxus
CACCGGGTTTTTTGAAAAAGAGTTTTCTCCTCCACTAGCTGAGAAACCCAGACTGCTCAGAGGTTGTAGGAAGGGCTCGTAGTTCTGGAGTGCATCCAGGGCAGGGAAAGCACAGAAGGGGCAATGGTTTGCCTACAACCTAATAACATCAGCAGCAAGGCCAGGAGGAGTAGATCTGCCCTAGAACCAAATGCAGGCAGCCAGGAGAGGAGGAGAGCATCCCCAAAACCAGAGCCGGGGGGCTCAGAGGAGGAAGGAAAAATCTTCAATACTTACATCCAGGTAGTTCGTTAGCGGTTCGTAAGCCACGGCGTCACCGAGCTGGTATTTCCTCCCGGGGTCCCCTTTGAGGTTCTCCAGGAAACCCTCCGGCACCCCCCTGTCTCTCATCACCTCCCGCACGGACCTGACCTTCCTCAGGGGGATCCTGCGTGGGATGGAGATGGCAGCAAGGTGCTGAGCAGCCAGGCAGCCCCATCCACACGAGCACCCCCGTATACCAAGGGTGTCCCCCTCTCCGCAGCCAGACCCTGCATCCCCCTCGGGGCTCACCTCACCGTCCCCTCCCCGAGCCGGAGGCAGAGCAGGGCCAGCACCAGCCACCGCATGGCCATGGGTGCTGGTGGCTCCATGGGTGCTGGTGGCTCCGTGGGTGCTGGTGGCTCCTCAGCAGCTCCCGGCAGTGCTGGGGCCAGGGCAGGGTGTTCTCACCCGGAGCCGTGCCCATCCCCTCGCTCCAGGCACCCCTTTCCTCTATCGCTGCACCCACCCAACACCAACGCCTGCGGTGTGTTTATCACCGCAGCCACCCAGGTTTTGCCTTTTTTACCCCGTTCAGGCGCTAACAGATTGGTCAATACTCTGATACTGAGGCCAAGTATGTGACATCTGATAAAAAGCCAAATCCTGTTGTTATCGAGAAGTTATTTTCTCTTGCCTTCAGCACCAGCTTGATCTTTCCAGAAAACAAAGACAAAACACATCCTTTGGAGCAACTGCAAATCTATGACACTGGTGGTCCTCTTCTGGCCCATCTTGGCAGCCAGGGAAGTGCTGCTGGCAGCGGTATTCCTTCCATCCAAGCCTACAGACTGTGCCACATCCAATTCCCTCAACACAGCGAGCAGGAAAGAGCAGGGGTGGGTTTTCAGCCCAGCTCCAAGCTTCTGGGAACCAGCACATACCCCCAAAAATGTCTTTTTCCAAGCATTTGTCCTTCTGCCCTCCAGCTCCCCTAACACATCCCAAAGAAGCTGAGATGGGGGCTAGAAACTGCCCAGCATAGCAGCCCTGAAAGCCTCTACCTGCCCAGTTACAACCACTCAACCGTCCCCAGAAGACTCTTTATTTGCTGCAGTTTGTGTCAGGGTTACACCGAGGATGCTCAGGTCACGCATAGGCTCCGTTAGAGGCGACGGCTCCCATGTGCTTTGAGTGGTGCTGCTCATACCCAGGCTGGAGAGATGCAGGGGAGCAGGTATTTCGACACCCGTTTGCAGGGGATTTTTCATCCTGGGAGATCTTTTCCTCCCCTGAAGCCCCTGCCAGGTCCCTGGGGACCCATCCTGGCATCTGCTACCCCCAGGATGCTGCTCAGCCTCGTGCTCTGAAGCCGGAGCACTCCCCGCCTGCAGACACACTGCTATGCACGGCTGGGGGGCAGGTGATTGTCCCCATGTCCCCATCACCCTGGCAGCCTCATCTGCGCTGGCCAGTGGCCTCATTTCCCACGGAAATCCTGACGAAGCATACACGGGAGGTTTTCTGTGCAAAGCTCTCAGCAAAGGACCCCAGCTGGACCTGGGCTCCAGCCTGTGGTTGCTCAGACCCTTCTGCCTGGGGACGCGGCGCTGGGCCACCTCCACCTTAACCACAGGCTTCGAGCACCCGCCACACGCTGTGGTTCTGCTCCAGTTTCCCTGGGACCAGAATCTTGGTCCAGCTCTGAATTGCCTGCAGACCCCCCCGTCCCCACTAACCGGGGGGACAGACCCCAGCAGATCCTTGCTGCTCCCATTCAAGCTCTCAGCACTGGACCAGTGCTTCAAGCCTGCAGCAGCTCAGAACCCCCCCCGCACCCCCTCCTCCTCCATCACATCCTCCTGGATCTGCCTTTGCTCCGACAGATCCCGCAGGGACGCGGTCAGCTGTCACCGGTCCCTTCCTGCCACCGCTGCCGCCGGAGCAGCTTCGGCTCTGGGAAACCTCCCGGTTTTATAGCGGAGGAGAAGCGCCCTTCCCTGCTGTCCACGCCTGTCTGATCTCCGTCTCGCTGCGCTCAGCCTGTGTCAATATTTTGACACAAAGCACAGAGGAGCTCGTGTCCTTTCTCTGGTGGAATGACAGAGCTATTAATATATCTGATAATGAGCGCCAGCGATAAGGAGCTTCTAAGAAACGAGTTGGGATGCCGGGAAAGAGCGCTGTTACCCGAGCCTGCCCTGGCCAAGGTGTTCCCCGTCCCCTTCGGCCACAGACCGCGATTCCCGACACTCGGGCTGTTGTTTTACCTGGCTGAATAGCCCCCATTCAGGATTTCGGGGTCATTTGGACGTCATGGCTGACCTAATCTGGCCCCATATTCCCGCTCTGCCTTTGTTAACCCTTATCCGGCTGCAGGGAAGATTAGTGGCTTCCCGCACACGCCTCTGACGAGGTTTCCCGATGCCCAGCAAGAGGGACGGAGGGTGGGGACCGACTGACCCTGTGGCTTTATCCTCGTCCAGTTGGAGCGATGGGTTCAGCCCTGCGAGTACCAGCAGCGGGAGGCAGGACAGCGTGTCCCCATGGTCACTCCAAGGTCACCACAAACTGCAAGCAAAGCAGTGTCCACGGTCACTGGCTCACTCTGCCTTTGCCTGAGCAGGGGCTGGAGAGCATCCCCCCGAAGCGATGTTGTGCAGCCCGGCAGCGAGCGGCAGATGGAGGAGGAGGAGGAGGAAGACGCCGTGCTGTCCCATTCGGGAGATGGCACAGAGCAGAACTGGCTTCGGCTTTTTGGGGGATCTCTTGTCCCCCAGGGCTGTGATTCATAAGACCAAACCCAGTGACATTCTGGTGTCTCCATCCCCTGCACCGCAGCCTGGCGCGGGGTGCTTCTCGCCCGCAGAGCAAAGCCCTGGCAGGAATAGGGTCAGGACCCTTGCTCTGGAGTTGCCCCTCACCGAGGATGAGGATGGAAGAGGCAGGCCCGAAGGCAGCAGCTGGGATCTGGGGGACAGCAGCTGCCTGCTTTCCAAGGCACAAAGTCTGCAGCCCCGGCGGAGTCGCACAAGCCTTGCAGAGGGGCCGGGGCTGCGGGACGTCTCCATCGCCCAGGGCTGGGAGCTGCAGAGCTGCCCCCAAGTCAATAATTCCCTGAGATAAGGGCTGAGAGTCGGTCTCTCAGCCGTTAGGAGTCGACAGCACGTCATACCCCTTTGCAAAAAACACAAATACTTTCAGGTCCCTTCCAACCCAAACCGTTCTATGATTCTAATTCTAGATCTGCACCAGCCCAGGGACAGCTTCCTCCATTCTGACGCTGCAGAAATGTGCCCAGGAGGTTATCAGGGCACTCGCCTTGCTGTGGACAGAGCAGCCGAGACACACAACCCATCGGTCTGAGCTCAGTCGTCACTCAACAAACTCAGAGGGTCCGAGACGATTCGGGATGTTGGGGTTTATTTGCAAGAGGAGACTGTGAGAACACACTCACATAGAAATCCCGGAGGATTTTACAGCAGGCACCTAAAGGAACAGAAAGGTCTGTAGGAGCCCCGCAGTGCTCCAGCAACGCTGGCTCAGGTGCTTTGGGCCAGGAGAGGGGCTGGATTCTGCTGCTCCTCTCCTCTACACCGACGGGGCGAAGCCGACGCGGTTGTTAGCCATGTCGAAGACGGTGTAAAACTCCTTGAGGAAGATGTCACCCAAGATCCAGAGCGGCTGCCCATTCAGGGAAGGCAGGTAGGTGGCCTCGATCCCCAGAGTGCAGTAGCCGTTGTTCTGTAAGGGGGAATAACGGGGGGTCAGAGCCTCAAACGAGCCCCAGGACCCTGATGGGGAGCATCACTGTTGTCCAGAAGCACCGGGTCCTTTCCCGGCAGGATGCTCCGTGAATACGTACATTCAGCACATAGGAGGAGGGGTAGAGTGGGAGCTGGGCTCCGTTGATGATGAAGGTGATGTTGGGCATGTTCTGGATCTCATTGCAGTCAACTGCATACTGCGGAGAGAGTGAAGAGGAGGTTATGGCTGGACCAGCGCACACTGCGAGAGGAGAGACACCATCCCCTGGCAGCGCCACGTCACCCTGTCCCTCCCTGCTGTGCCTGCAGCACCATGTTCTGTAGATGCCACATGGGTTTGGTGGCACCTGGCCAAGCCCAGGGCTCCGGGCTCGCTCGCAAGCCTCCCCAGCACCCCACACACCTCCAGAGCATCCCCGGCACTTACACCGTAGCTGGTCTCCTGGGCACGGAGGGTGCGAAGGAGGCTGTCCATGAACTCCTGGGGCATATTCAGCAGGAACGTCCCCGTGTCCACGATGGCCTGGCAGCCCTGCCTGCACCAGCCGGTCGTTGACTGCCCGATAGCAAACCTGGGAGGAGAACGGGGAGGAGGACATCATTTTAAGAAACCACTGGCAACTAAACCTGCGTTGGCTGGGTCTGTAATTGTGGGATGCTCTGAAATGGAGTGCCTGGAGGACAGCTGTACCACCCTCGTGCCATGAGCTGCCCGGGTGGGTCATGCCCATCGGGTACAAACACAACTCACTCCTGAATTGCAATCTGCCAGAAACGCTCCTGGGTCACCGGTGCCCACGTAATGTTCCCACGGAAGAGCCGAGTGTCAATTTTTCCGAGAATGAGCTCTCCCCCGTAGCTGTAGGTGGGTTGGCTGCAAAACCAGAGTTACAGCGGCAGAGGTCGGTAAATCGGTGTGATACACGTGGGCTAGCGAGGGACAAATTCACAAGGGGACAGGCAGAGGGACACAGGACGTGCAAAGGGCCCCAGCAGATTTTTACTGGGAGAAGTAGAAGCTGAAGACGGGCTCGGCGAGCTGGTCCTGCCGCAGCATGCCCTGCAGCGCGGTGGGCATCCCTCCCGTGGCCAGCGAGGCGTACGCCATTCCCAGGATCCCGTCGAAATCCGCGTAGTAGAACGGCTCGGTTGGCTCGTCCTTGCTGAGCCCAAACTCCTGGTGCGGGACCGTGATGTTCTGGATCTGGAGGGGAAGGGGACGCCAGGTCAGCCCGCGCACGTGGGCAAACCCGAGCGGCTGTCGGGTGCGATGGGTGATGCTCTGAAAGCCCAACGAGCACCTGCAAGGTCACAGCTGGTGAAAACATCTCCAGGCAGCTGGGAAAATCAGCAGGAATTGGGTTAAAATGAAGTAAAAACCCAGCTGATGGTGGTAATAAGCACTTTATGTCAGTTATACCCATCCCAGACCTGGGTTTGCCCCAGTTTTGTCTACATGAGACATGAGATCTGGGCTGTCCCCCAGCTTCCCACCATGCAGCCTCCTGCCATGGGACACAGCACCCAGGAAGACAGGGATGGTGTGGGCTGTGCTCACCCTCAGCGTGTCGTAGCCCAGCAGCACCGTGAGCTCGCCGCTGCCGTAGGAGACGGTGTAGGACCGACCGTCACTGGTGAAGGTGGAGGACTCGCGGGGGTTGAACTTGGCGTGGTTGACTGCAGGAGAGAGAAGAGGACAAAGCTCCTGGGCACGCGCTTGCCTGGCTGCCAGGATAACGCCAGGCAAAGTGGTTTCCCTGGCAGAGAGCATGTCAAGAAGAGCAGAACGCGTTGTTCCTCTGCCTTGTGGTCTTCTCTAAGGTTTTGCATCCCAGTTTTGCCTGCATCCCAGTTTTGCCTGCATCCCCCTCCAGGGACCAGCTGTAGTATCGCGTTGGCCGAGCTCTGCCGGGAAGCAGGACATCAGCTCCGCGATTCCTAGCTTTGCCCTTCCATCCGCCCGGCCACCAAAGGTCAGGCACAATCCCTGGGATTTCCATGCGCTGGGGACCACCCACGATGGCCAAAGCGATTTGGGCATCTTCATTAGCCAGGCACATCAGGGCGGAGAGCTCTGGATTTCCCACGCACAGCACAGCTGGCCCTGGGGAGCCGCTATCCCGGAGCAGCGTGCCGGGATCATTTTTGGACCAGCATCGTGATTTCCCCCTTGCCATCGGACCACGCCGTGCTGCTGGGGGGTCTCGGTGCGGCACGGCCGCGGTACTCACAGCACGGCGGCGACTGGCAGAAGATGGAGGGTACCCACAGGTTGGCGGAACCGGTGTCGAAGAGCACCAGGAAGTTCTGCGGGGGGGTCCCGATGCTGATCTCCCCAAAGTAGGAGGACTGTGGATGAGAAACGGGGTATCGCCGATGGCCGCAGGGTCAGGGGCAGACCTGGCTTTCGCCAGCATCCCAGAGTGCCGGGGAATACTGGGCTCGCTCTTGCAAATAACAAAGCAGGAAGGGACTGAGCTCACCTTGCTTTTTCTCCCAAAATACATTATATTAAATATTTATATTGTTACGCCTTTTGTTAGATATAGAAAAGCATTGCTTTTCATTGCTGGGGAAAAAATTTTCTAAAGTCTAAAATAGAAGCTTAAAAAAGAGCAGAAAAAAGGAATCTCTCGCTCGTGGAGGCTCAGGGTGAGTAGATCGCTCCGAGAGCTGGGGAGGAGGAGGGAAAGGGGAGCGTGGTGTAGGGACAGGCAGCGAGAGGGGAACCCGCGGTACTCACGTCCAGGTGGTTGGTTATCCGCTCGTACACAACATGGTCCTTACTGGAGGTGTATTTCTTCACCGGATCACGTTTAACTTTCTTCAAGTAGTCCTCCAGCACTCCGGTGTCCTTCATTCTCTCCCGTACAGTCTTGGCTTTCTTCAGTTTGATTCTGCACAGGGGGGGAAAAAAAACCCCAACAAACAAAACAAACCACAGCAGGAAATCAGGAGAAGATCTGGATGTTTCCAATGATCGGGTCTCTGGGCTCCTTGGAACGCTGCCACAACGGGAGCCCAGAGCTCAGCTGCCTTCTCCATCCCCAGGGGCTGCCCTCCCAGCAAGGGCTGGGACCACGATGCTCCGTGGGGATGCAGGATGCTGGGGTCAGACCCGCTCAGCATCCTCAGGGCCGCAGGGCAGCCCGTGCAGGTTACACCTGCAACCATGCTCCGTTATCCACCCTCACCCACAATTTCTGCCACACACCCACCTCACCAGCCCCTCCGAGAGCTGGAGACACGCCAGGACCAGGACGAGCCACTTCATGGCGCAGGATTTGTCCCCAGGTCCGCACACGCCCTCTCGGAGACAGCAGCAGATGGGCTGGGCTGCCCAGGCTCCCCGGTTTTATACTGGGAAGCGGCGACTCCCCCTTATCTGCCGACCTCCGGTTTCCATTAGCGCCGCGCACACCCCCGGCTTCAAGAGTTTCTTTGTGTTTTGGGCCACGAGGATTTTTTTGAGAAGTCTGTGTCCGTGGTGAGGCTCTCGGGGGGGAATCGAGCGACACACGTCTCCGATAGCGAGATCAAAGTGTTGCCATCCGGTGAGGGGCCAGCTCTTATCGCAGCAAAGAGAGGAGGGACCCGAACGTCACCGTGCCGGGGCGTTATCGCCCTTCGTCAAAACCTGTTCAAACCTTTTTCCCAAAACAAACGCTCTGGCGGCTCTTGGCGCTGGATGGAAACACGTCGTCGGACTTTTGTCTGACGTTCTTCCGCCCGGCCGCGGGGACCTGGCGTGGAGGAGGGATGGCCGGCTGCCGGCGTGCGGGAGGGAGGGATGCTGCCGTTGGGGCTTTTCCGGGACACGGTGCAAAGCGCTGGAGCCGGCTGCTCTGCTCTCCCCATCCCAGGGGGGGAAATTTCTTCTCCTGCATTCCCGGAGGTGGTTTCCAGCACTGTTCTGCCTTCTGGTCCATCCTTCTCTGCTTCCCCACCTCTGCTTCCCCATCCTTCACCATCCTCTCCTCCAGGTGCAGCTGGTGTCCATGTGTTGTACAGCTCCATCCTGCTTCTGCTCTTTTACTATTTTGGACAGAAATCACATATTTTTCCCTTTTTTTTTTTTTTTCTACATTCCGTGGAGTAACCATTTCCCTTTCCATCCTGCATCCAAAGGCCGGTGCTGTGCCTCCCTGCACGGGGAGGTTTAGTCCAGCCCTCGCGCCACAGCATCACCCACCCTGTCCTTGCACAGCCCAGAAAGTCAGGAAATTTCTTGTTTGCTTTTTTTTCCTCTGAAAAAAAAAAAAAAAAGAGAACCCCAAACACAGACCTCCCAAACTACCAACAAACACCCCAACCAGACCAAAACATTTTCAGTTATAACCTAAATATTTTCTAGCAAACGGACCAAAATATTTTTGGTCATAACCTAAATATTTTCCAGCGAAAAGACCAAAACATTTTTTTGCTTATAACCTAAACATTGTCTAGCAAATGGACCAAAATATTTTCAGTTATAACCTAAATATTTTCTAGACTTCCTCCAGCCCAGCTTGCATCCCTGCTCCGAGCAGCCTGGCTCTTCCCGGCGAGGAAATCGTGTTCTCCATCCTCATCCTCCGATAGCCCGGCACCGCTATCGCCGCGCTCATCCCGTCTCAACGCTCCGCGCTGATTTTATTCCCTCGGGAGCAGCGGGAAGCGCGTGTCCTTTGCTGGATACGGAGACTATAATAAAGCAATTATCTTGTTTGCTAGCAGGATTGATAGAAAGATCAACTTATTAAGATCGGATAAAAAGCAAATTCTGGCGGAAAGCAAAGAGCAGTTATCAAAACGTCAATATACCGAGTGTTATCTGCGGGTCCCCGCGGGGACTCAGCATCGCCAAAAGACACAGGAATAAGGTGCCCTCTACAGCACACAAGCACATTCCACTTTTGGCACTTCTTGACCCAAAATCAGACAGCGCTTGTTTGCCTAGATGTTCGGTCTAACGGGAATCAGGGATTTCCCGTTTCTAACATCAGAGATCCCGCGTCCCTGCGTGGAGCAGGACCGGGCCAGCAGCACGTCCCCACGCCGCCCCAGGGCAGGACTTCTCCTCGGGGCCAGGCTCTGGGCATTTCTCCTCCTTTGCTTTCGGTTTCTTTTCTGGGTCGCTGCAATGGCCCAGCCCACACGCCGCCAGCACCAGCCCAGGGAGACCCATTTATCCCAGAGGAGTGGGGATCCCTCGGCATCCCATGGCCAACCCCGCCAATTTCCCGGGACACCGGAGAGACAAGGAGATGAGCCGTGAGCAGCAGCCATCCTGGCCGGCTGGAGGGCTCAAGCACCTTAACACAAGCCAATAAATCCTATTAAACCGACAGACCGAGGTGGCACCATCTCCCAAAAGCCGGTAGCTCTCGAAAGAGCATTTCACAGGATTAGAAATGGGCTCTGAAGTGGGACCCAGCCTCCCCCATACCCCAAAGACCTCTCCTGCCTGCAGAGACCAGTCCCAGTGCCATCAGGAGACAGAAAACTTTCCAAAGGCATTGCCATCACCCTGAATTTCCTAGTCGGCTCCAGGCTGCGCTTTACCCATGGTAAAAACACAGAGAAGCGACTGGTCCCAACTCCAGGACAGTTTACCAGCCCAGTTCCTCTGCCCCAGACACAAGCTTTTGCCATTTNAGTAGATCTCGACAGAACGTTTCACAGGATTAGAAATGGCAAAACACAGAGAAGAAACTGGTCCAAACTCCTGGACGACCCAGTTCCTCTGCCCCAGACACAAGCTTTTGCCGTTTGCCTCAACACACGTAGCGCAGAACTTCATAGACATGGATGGGGGTTGCCAGGAACCTGCCCTGGCCATTAAAGCCTCTTGCTGTCACAAGCACCACGTCACCCAAAACCCCTCCTGAAGGTACCAAATCCCATCTCATAGAATCCCAGGATGGTTCGGGTTGGAAGGGACCTTAAAGCCCATCCAGTGCCACCCCTGCCATGGGCAGGGACACCTCCCACCAGCCCAGGTTGCCCAAAGCCTCATCCAGCCTGGCCTTGAACCCCTCCAGGGATGGAGTCTGAGCTGATGCTCTGCCCCTTGACCATTTAAGCAGTCCTGCTCTATGGGATTAGTTTAAAATAGCTGCACACTCATCACCTGGAGCTGCTCTCTGCTGGGGTTCTCCAACCAGGAGGAGCTGTGGTGGGAGCACACGCAGCCCGCGATGGCTCGTGGGTGTCCGAAGCAGCTGTGTTTATGAACCGCACACAAGCGCACGCATCCTTCCCTCAGTGCTGCACAAGCTGGGTTTAGTTTTTTATTTCCAAAACAGAGATTATAGGACACAGATGAGCAGCTTCCAGCCACGTTAAATACTCCTCTTCTCCTACTCAACCATCGGAACGGCTCCTGAAACAAACAGCCAGGCTCGAGGTTTAACATTTAAACTCCCAAACTGGGATCAGCGGCTTCACGATGATCTTCTCATCATTTTCCTGACCCCAAGCTGATGCTGGAGCTCTACATCATCTCCTTACACACCCCCAAATGGTCCCCACCTCCCTGCGTCCGTGTCCACTCACGTACCTGAAGTTTCGGAACACACCCATCCCCAGAGATTTTCCCACAACGCTAAGGACTATCCTGCAACCTCCCAAGTCAATACCAGCGGCAAATGCCAGGCTCTTTTCAAGGTATTTTCAACTTCTTTCTGATAGATCTATCAAAATCTTCCTAGAAAGTAAAAAACATTTCATTGTGTTTTCCCAGGATGGAAATAACAACGTGGGTTTATCACCAGTTGTGTTATTGTCCTCTGTTTCCCTTCCAGTTCTTACCTCCAGCATTTCAGAAGGTTGAGGACAGACCCTGAAGGAAAGAACCACATGGGTTTGGGATGGAAAGACTGCGCAGGAAGCACAGACAGCCCCATGAGCTGTTCTTGAGTCGATTCCCTCTTGGGAAGAGTTTTCAGGGGAATTTTACAAGCCAAGGAATTCAGAGATCCTCATCCAAACATTCCCCTGAGTTCAGCTCCCAGCCCAAACAAGCAGCACATGGATTGTCCTGCAGAGGTGTCCCCGTGGGTCACCAGCCAGAGAGGGAAAGCGGTCTGGCTCTGCATATGGGTTTCTCTTCATTTATTTTTTAAGTCTGTTGTGGGGAGACTGGCCAGGCGGACGACAGCACCCGTTGCTCTGGGTAGAACACATCAGGACAGATATTCTTCCTTCAGGGGATTGAGACCTGGAAAAAAAGGCTGCAGGAAGTCCAGCTTGAATTGCATGAGGACAACCTGGCTTTCAATTAAAATAAAAAAAATCACATTGAAATGCGACAGTTCTCTTTGCATCACACACAAAAGACAGGACCACGGGCTAATCATCGTGTTCATTTATTCAGCATACAGTGGCAGTGCACAGCGATGTAAGACACGAGCACTCCGGGTCACACAGCGCTGCTGCTGCTCCTCACCTGGATGAGACGGACAGAGGGACGGGATGGATACCCATGGAAATAACCTGCAGAAGCAATTACACAGCAGGATCAACCCCTCCGGTCAGAGCAACTGCATCCCCGGTGGCCACAGCCCCCAAGCACCTTTGTTTTTCTGCCACATCAGAAATGTTCAGTACGAAGAGACCGGGACGAGTACCAGCGAGGGGAAGCGCCGGGAGGAGAGCTTGGGATAACAGCGACGCATCCGGGACTTTCAGCTGCAAGGTCACATTCACTTATGGAAGAAAAACAAATCAGATCCCTTCTTTACAACCAGCCTTCTCCATACCCTGGCCTGTAATTGCCAACTTCAAAGCTCTGAGGATCTCCACTAATGCATTCACCCTTGGTCCTGCCGGCAACAGGAATCCAAACCTGTTCTGCTGCCCGTGCGCCGCGGTTCAGGACGAGCCGGGTCTGGGAGAAAGACAAACTTCCCAGCAAGGCTGAGGGCAGCCCTCCCAGAAGCTGAATTTAGGCAATGAGTTAATTAACGATCATTCGTTAATAATACTTCACAGTCAAGGTAACACCCCAGGGGGCTGAGCAGCATCACGCGGAGGGACAAAGACTTTGGGATAAAACGACTGAGAGAACCGAGAGCTGTAATACCGAGCCCTGGTTTGGTTTTTCTCCCAGGGAACAGCATGGCTTAGGTAAGAAAAATAATAATACTTCAGGAAAAACGAACACGTTCGAGTCTCTTTGCAGAAATATTGATCCTTTGGTCCTCACAATCCAGCCTCTCCTCTGCCATCCTCTCCCTGTAAGGCAGCTTCAACTCCCAGATCCTCAAACCTCCTTCCCTAAAGCAGGCACATAAAATGGGTCAAAAGGAAAAAAAAAAAAAAAAATCAAAAACCCTCCCACAATAAAAGACAACCGAGTGCTGGAGAAGTTCTATTCCTGCCAACGGGTTCTGAGGAAAGGGAAGGGTAAGAGATCTGTGTCTGTGTTCACCAGGGAAGCAGTCTCATTGATTAACTCAAAAATCAAACAAGAACCACTTTAAAAGGTTAAGAACGTCAAACCCTCTCAGCAGAGCACACAGCTGCTTACCAAGACATCCCCTGAACTTCAATCTCACGAGCAGAGGAAGGAGACCAGCAAAGATCCGCTCCAGTCCCCATGAGGCCACCCAAACCCCCTCCCCAGCAACGCCCAGAAACCACCAGCTCAGCTCAGATGCCCCGGACAGCTTCGTTTCGCTGCCTTTTCTTTAGAAGCAAAGAAAATCTCAGCAAACACAACAGCTGACTGAACACGGCTCCTTTTTCCAAGTCATCAATTCCCAGCCAAAGCATCGAGACGGACCATCTGCCTCGCAGAAGCGAGCTGGGGAGAGGAAGAGATGTCACAGCTCCAGCCCAGCGCCAGGGACTGGCTCCAGCGCTGGTGTCGGATCTACACGCGCTCGTTTGTTTCCTCCTGGTCACCTACGTGGCATCGGTGGGATGCACGGAGCCCTGGATGGATCCCTCGAACTCAAAACCAGATTATGGATGCAGCCACCAAGGGTGAGGTGTTCTGCTCCACGGCTGAAGGGACAGGAGGAGTCCCTGGGTGTCCCTGGGTTAGTTTCCCACCTGAGCAGGCACGCACATCTATATCCGTATTCATCCATTGGGAAAGGCCAGAGAACGTGTATGTAAGGCTCAACCAAGATCTGCAAGGTCCATCCTTACAGGGTGCCATAAAGACACAACTTCTTCCATAAAGAGAATTTTCACCCTAAAGGAAATGGTAACAAGGAAGGATCCAGAGAGTTCTCGGTAGGGATCCCTCCTGCCCATCACCCAAACCAAAGAACTGAAGGAATGAGAAAAGAGGAATGAACTCCCATGTCCTCATCTTTCAACCCCATACTGGTTTCTCCTCCAAAACCATTTCAGGCGTGGCCACTAGAGGAAGCTGCGACACTGGCGAGCACCGCTCGGGCTGTATCACGGGGAAATAAATCCAGAACTGACATTCCTGCTCCTGGTGCCCCAAGAACCACCACCTCCGCGCCCCAACACACCTCCAGTCTCTCCTTGCGCTCTCACACCACCTGCAAAACTGAATATTAAGAAGTTCTCAAAGGCTCCTGGCTATTTCATGTGGATATTGCTCTTGGGAAGTTTTCCAGAAAAGCAAAAAAAAGTGAGAAAATGGCTGGGATGTGAACCCTGAAAGCCATAAATGACAGCAGGTTTCCTGGCTGCCTGCACGGCGTTTCCCATTTGATTGCTTACAGGTTAAAGAAACCCACAGCAGACAATGAGCTCTGACGGGTTTTTCATTCCCAAAGCGTTCCGGGGAGCTTGCGATACCGCCGAGCAAAGTGCTGAGCCAGCAGCGCTGCTCCCTGACCCATGGCCACCCGGGGGGGACACAACGGGACATAGAGCAGAGGACGGTGCAGCAAGGTACCCGCTGGATCTCTGCACACCGACAGCAGCAGGTGCAGCCAGCATCAGCTCTGCATTTTCTCATCTTCAAGGTCAAGGAAATTTTTCTCCTTCTTTGAAAAGCTGCAGCATCCTCTGCTATGAACGGGAGGAGGGATGCCGACAGGGATCGGCGATAACGTGTTCGCTGTGTGAGCACACAGCTACGGCACAGCTGCCTCCTTGTCACTGCTGCTTCCAGTGTCCCTGGGAGGCTGGGGAGCATCAGATTTATCGAAGAGGAAAGGGAGGCACAAGCCAGACAACCCAGTTTGCCTGGAGGACATGGAAGTCAGCAGTTCAAAAGGTCCAAGCGAGCTATCCCAAAGCAAACAGAGCCACTTCAACGGGAGTGCAGCCGGGGCTTGCTCCGCACCCCCAGATCCCCGGAGCTCAAAATATCTACAGACCCTCACAGCAGCCTCCTCCCACCCATCAGAGACACCCAAGACACAAGCTGCCACCCAGCAGCATCGTCCCTCGCGTTTAAACCTACCTGCAAACCTCCTGTGCGGGTGGGAAAGAGCCCTCACCTCTTCCTCCGTAAAACATTTCATCCTTTTCTCCCTCTCTAAGGGGAAGAGAAGAGGAAGCATTTTGCGTTTATCAGCTCAGGCAGCGGAAAGGCAGGTTCAAACACAGCTCCCAGGGCACTGCCCTGTGCTGCCACGTGGGCGTCGCTAGTGCTGTCCCAAAGGGTGACATTACAGCTTAGAAACTCTTCATTTGAATTGTTTATTTAAAGCTTAACACAGTTAACTTTTATAGATATATAGATATATAGATATATACAATTTCTTCTCTTACTTCCCTAAATGACAGCTAGATTTAGGGGGATACATTACTTGTCTTTTTTTTTTTTTTTCCCTTCAAATAAAGTAATTTGGCATACATATAAAAATATATTACTTGAGTTTCTTTCCAGTTATAGATCACACAAGGGTTGGGGTGGAGAAAAGAATGGAAGACAAACACAAGGACTTCACAAAAAAAAAGGCAAACCAGTGAATTTAAGCATGTGGCGCACTTGGAATTTACAGAGCAACAGCAAGTCAAGAAATCCACATCCTGCCGACACAGGCATGGCATTACTCGTACCTTTGTCACTTTTTCTGAACTGCACGGCACATGGCCTTGGTCCCCAAAGGGTCACACTTCAATATGACATTACAGCAGCAGAAACAAAAAGGCTGAACTTCAAAAATCTGGAAATCAAGTTTCCGGGTATCAGAAGCAGGCTGCAGCTGGCTCTATTAATTCTCTCCTCTTTCACACTGGAGGCTCGCTGACCTCGATATCGGAAAATCTTAGGGACACAGAGAGCACAGCAAGGTTTGGCAACGCTTCTGCTGGCAGCAGGACACCTCGCAGAGCTCTGCACCTCCCAGCTCCTATCCCACGGAGGAAGATGAAGAATCGACAGCAGAAAGGGGGGACTCCAGGGTCACCCAGAGTGGCTCTGTCTCATGGAAACAGCTTATCAAAGAGTAACCCAGGGAGGGATTAAGCTGAAGTTTTCACCATCTGGAGAGGGGTGGTGGAACATCCTGCAGTGGGAGAGGAGCAGAGACCCTACACAGGAGCTCACACGGAGACCTGACAGCTCAGCTTAGACTCAGCCCTGGTGTCAAGAAAAAATTCACACTAAAGGCCACAAATTTACCCGAGAGTTGAAATTCAGCCCATCCAAGTCCGTAGTTGTAGGAAACAAACTGCACATTCACTCAAAACACTGATCAAACATTTCTCCTGGACCCAGGCAGGCACGTGGGTGTAGGCAACGACTTTGATACAACTCCAGGCTCAGCTCCCTGGCAGCTCTGCTCGTGCTCCCACGTCTCCCGTACCGTCTCCCACCCACCCTGCGACAACCAGTCCCAGTCAAAAAATTTTTCATTCACGGCTGCTCTTTTCCCCGACTGCAGCTCGGCAAAGCCACCAACCTCTGCTGAGATCTGCCCCCAGACAGAAGGGGTGAGCCACAGCAAGTACGTTTCAGATTGGCACTGGTTTTGGCAATTACCACTGGGATGCAAAAGAACATTCAATAAATAAGTAAACAAATAAATAAATCAACACCACTTCTGAACAGCCACCAGGAAGAACCCTTAAAAAGCAAACAGGGTATGGTACAATTGTTTTCTATACCAAACCTCAAATCTCTCTTAGTTGCGGTCCTCCCCTCCTCTTTCAAAGCAGGGTCTCGCTGGGAAATCAGGTTTATGTGATCACAGTGTCTGTGCCCATGGCTGGCTGTCCTCCTCTATTAATTTCTAGAGTTGCCCAATTTAAATTGAACCTGAGAAAGGGATAGAAATACAAAAAGCTTCTACTAGCTTCAAGAAAATAGGTAAGAGAGAGGAGAAAGGAGCAAGCTGAGGGGGGAAAGACCGCAACATGAGCTCCCACATCACCAGGGACCAGGGAAACCACAAGGCAAAAGCTGACTTTGGCATGGCCCGGCTGCAGAGCTCGCCTGGAGTCGCAAGGCATGAAATCCACGGGAAATGGGCTTGCTTTGCAGCAGAACTCCTCAAGGAACTTGCTTTTGGAAACCCACCTCCACCTCTGCAGCCAGGCTGTTGGCACGGCTCAGGGGGTTAAACAGGGATCAGCAGAGCTCACCCTATCCCAGGCTGTACCCACGCAGCGCCAGTAGGACTGCTGGCACCTTCTGCCCCTCTCACCAGAAATTTAACCTTCAAGCATCATCGGCAAATATCCCATAAGGCTTTAAAAATGAACTACAGGGGAGACGTGGAAAAGGGAAGATGGACAGACAGACCAGCCTTAACATCAGCGGTAGGAGCCATCCCATGACACCAGTAACGGGGTAAACAGGGAAGCAGAAGGCAAAGGCGAATGGAATCACAGCGGGCAGCACACCGAAGGGCAGGTACTGAAGCCACGACATGGTGTTGGCGTTCCCCCTCACAGAGGCAGGTCAGTGCTGTTATGTCGAGTTTTCCGCGAAGTCCCATCATCTCTGGGCAGGGCCCTTTGCAAGCTGGACATGGCCGCTGTCTTTTTTAGGTCAATGACTGCGTAGGAGTCAGTCCTGCGGGCTTCGTGGGTGGCAGGAGGTGGGACACGGGGGACCGGCAGGTTCTGATGTCCCTTGTGCGGCTCAGCATCCAGCTCCACCTGGATGTAGTTGAGTTGCCGCGGCTGCTCCGGACAGGGCCGGGGGAAGTGGAAGTTGAAGACACTGGGCACGCAGCTGCGACGAGGCTTTGGGAAGAAGCTGCTGTGCCGCTGGCCGCTGCCCCCGTGCAGTGCGGTGTTCTCCGAGTTCATGTAATTCTGCAGGGGAACGTCTTCACCAGCCTCAGAGTAGCCGTTGGGGGAAGGCGTCAGCACGTCTCCAGCATCCTCATCCTCCTCGCCCCGCCGGAGCGGCTGGCACTCCCACACCGGCGGCAGCGACGGCAAGTTCTCATAGTGCAGCAGCGCTGTTCTGCGATGGGAGCAGCCGGGGAAGCCCGTGTCCTCCCGGGTGAGTTTCAAGCGCCCACCTTGGCAGAGAGAGGAGGTGCTGGGGGGCACCAAGCCGTTGACGTTCTCGTAGACGCATTGGGGCGAAGGACACTCCTCCTCGCCCTCGTTGTTGTTGTTGGGGCAGAAGCGTGTCCTGCAATCCTGGTGGTGCCGACAGACGCGTCTGTAGTTGGATGTGGGACCTAACACGAACTTAACCTCCCCTGGCTGCAGAAAGACCTGGGGGTTGCGGTCTTCGAGGGAGCAGCTGTGGTTCCTAGGGGGAAAAGGAGGGTGGGCTTCAGGCAAGGAGTGCATACAACGTCGGCCCCTCGGCTCCTGATCACCATTGGCTGTGTTGACGTAGGTGTGGGACTGCAAGGAGAGAAGCAGAGGGACAGTGAAAGGAGAAGAGAAGAGACAAGAGCAAAGCAGCTGTCGGCAGCTGAGAAACCAATGGGAATGGAAGATGTTTCAGTGGCTGATGAAGCAGGAGGAGATAAAAGAATTTTGGGAGTTGAAAAGATTTTGGGAAGCAAAACAAAAAAGTCATTTCTGGATTTGTGGGCTGAAGGAGAGACGAAAAAGAGTCCAACTGCAGGAGATACATATCAACTATTTCATGGTCAATGCATATGGCATAGAACAAAAAGCAAAGCCGCTTGCAAAATATTTTCTTGAGCGGCTTACACTGGCAATATTGCAGCACTCACACCTACCCTGGCGTCTCTGATAATGGTTGAGAAAAACTGAATTTTATGGGGGGGGGGGAAAAAAAATCTTCAATTCTACAACCGAGAACAAAGAACTGAACATCAAAAATAAAAATAAAAAGAGCCTGAACGTGGGTATGCATGCGCACATCAGTTTAGGGGTTGCAGTAAGAGCTGACAGATGGGGCAGCATGACTGGGACTCACAAGTTAAGTGCTGCTGTGAAAGAATTGCCACGCAAATCCTAGTGGATTAAAGAAGCCAACTCAGTGAGTCTCGATAGAGTGCCTGTCCTAGTGAAGTGCCAGAAGCCTCCACAAGCAAAATGAAGCAACAGAGAAAAAACAGATGACAAGGTATGAGGATGCCCTGAGCTTTGCTGGAGTAAGAGAAACCCAGAACTGCACAGGACTGCTAGCAAAGCAAGCTGCATGTTCACTGCTAGAATTGAGGAGATCCAGGTTTACCTGCTCATCAGGCCCAATAAGGGCATGAGTTGAGTCTTCACCCACCGAGGAATGCCGCTGGCTGCTCACGGAGGGGTGGCGGGCTGCAGAGTATGGTGGGGTTTCTCCAGGGAAGCTGTGAAATCCATTGGGAAATCCTGGGACAGTGTACCCCAGACCTGGGAGAGAATCAAGACAGAGAAGCACTGGAGCACTGGCTCGGTATAAAACAGCTATTTTTTACAGTCAGCCAGCCTCTCAGCTGCACCCTGGAAGTCAGAATCCGCCTGTCTGGGAAGATCTCTCCCATGAAGTACCGGGTATAAATACACTCGTGTTTAAATAGCTGTAAATCACTCCCAGTGGAGACAAGAACTGAGCAGATCTGAGCTCTCCCAGATGTGGTTTCCTCTAGGAACCACCTGATCCTTGTAGGTGCTACTTGACAAAGGCCACTTGGCAGCAGGCTGGATGAAAACCAACTGAAGGGTGACAACTCAGTTGACAATTTGAAGGGCTTTTTGTTGCTGTTTCCTTGGAAACAAAATACCACAGCGCAGACAAGAGGGGACTTAAAATAAATATGCTGCAATGGGGCACACGTGGGCATAAAGATACGGTTCAGGAGGAAGGCAGCGCATGGGAGAGATCACGGGCATTCTGGGGCAGATTCACACGAGCAATTGCAGACGTCACCCGTCTGTCTGTGATGCCCTCTCCTCTCCTAGACACTGAAGCAGCCTTACTGTTGGGTGCCTGGGGGCTCCGGGAGAGCTCCCGCTCCGTGGGGTGGCTGTTCCTGGTGATGACAACAGGCTCTTCCACGATGTTTATACTGTTACACTGCATCAGGTCCTGAAGCAGATTAAAGATCTCCTCTGCTCTGGAACACTTGAAGGCAAAAATCCCTGCGCAGCAACAAAGAGGAGGGTCAGAAAAGCAAGAAAGCGATTCTGGTTTAACAAGAGTAGATGTAATTCCCAGCTCTAAACAGACAATTCTGATTTCTTTTGCTGTGTTTAAGATGCTCAATCCCTGGAACCCACAGCCACAGGAAAACAACCAGCAACTCCGTGGATTATTGCAGAAACACAACACCATGACTGCCATGTGACAAAATGGTGTGTTATCACAAAAAAAATAGTGAGCACACCAGGTATCTCATGACCACCAATCCCACACGAGCAGAGGTGCGAAAGGGACAGGTTAACCGGTCTCATTTCACCTCTAATCTTCTATTTTAACTCACTTGGCACCCCGTCCAATTCTCACTGCCAGGGGAAGGTCTATTCAGCAACTACTCGAAGCTGAACTGGCCCGTGGAGTGCACATGAAGGAGGGACAAGGACATAATATTTTTAAAATGTATGGAATTAAAGAGTGTCTCCCCAAAGGAGCAGCCCAAAGCAGAGCCGGTGTGTGCAGAGCTAACCAATCCCACACACACGCACAAAAGCCATAGCAACGAGAACAGCATGGCAACAACGGCTGCTACCCCAAAGAATAAGGTTTTAAAAATTCTGGCCAAAAAAAATAGCTGTTATCTGCCTTATACAAGGTGAGGAGCTACATCAGGAAGGAGTCCTCCAAATAAAATTAATAAAATAAAATCCTACAAGAAAAGGAGAAAACTCCTCAAAACACAATGCCACCCCTCTCATTTCTGTCTGCTTTAAGACTGATGAGTAAGTATGTGTCTGCTAAAAATTTTGTAATATCTGAAGAGCAAATGGCTCTGCTTTATCACCACTGCCTGCACCTAAATAAAAACTGAAACACGCGCAGGGCAGAATTCTAATCACTGATCTGCACCCTGCAGAAGGCAAAACAGAAAGCGAAGACAATTCCCATTGCTGGTAACTGATAAGCACACGACTCCAGGAGAGGAAAACCCCACTTGCATAAAAATTAAAAAGGAGCATACGGCTCTACAGATTTGCGCAGAGCTTTACAGACACTGAACAGTCATGTGGAGTCTTTTTGGATAAGAAAGAGTTTACAAACACATTAATAGAATGAGGAAACAAACTTTTTTTTTCCCCCCAGGGATGTAGATGCCAAGAAAACGTTCAGCTCTTTAAAAGCAAGAGAGACAGACGGGTAAGGGAACTAACAGGCACCATTGTAAAACTGAAGTCTGTTCCCAGCGCTGCTGATGACTTGGCATGTACTCCTGCGTGACTCACTTCCCTTCTCTGTGCACAGCATCCCCATGCACAAAATCAGTAAAACGTAAAACTCCTCTCCCTCTACGTTACATAGTGCTGCCAGACACAAGATACAAAGCATTAAGTAGAACCAGCACTAGCCAAGGCAGAGAGAATGCACCAAGAAACACAAAATGAGCTTAAACAACTATTGCTACTGCTCTGTGGAATCAGCAAATCCTACAAGGGACCTGCAAAGGTGCAGGTGATGCTCTTCTGCTTTATCCCCAGAGTTGAGATGTTTAACAAGGCTTCAGTCTTGCAAAAAGGAAAGAAGTCCAGCAACCCTCTCCTACTACAGCTGTGCATCGTTTGGTACCGCAGCTCGGAGCTGACAGTGTAACTAACACCTTTTCTGACATCAAATACTCAAGCTTGCTTCACCCATCACCTCATGAGCACCGATATAGACCACTAGAATTACGCCCAGGTCCTGAGCCATGATGTTGTTCTCGTTAGTGTTTTAATCAGGAGTATTAACTGCATGTGCATGGGGGAACAGAGGCTGCGAAAGAACCTGTTGATTCATGAGATGCAAGAATTTGGGAAGACACAAGCACCAGCTCATACCAGCTGCCTGGGAACGGAAAGTGTTCCTTCCTCCAGGAACCTCCACACTCACCCTGCCCCGTCTGGCAGCGACGACCGCTCTCGAAGGAGAAGAGGTTGGAGTCATAGCCGTAGCGGCGCAGGCAGAGGTAGGGCCACCTGACAGCATCTCGTTTGTGAGTGTGCAGGATGAGCTCCGTCTGTGTCAGCTCCATAATCCCAGATCCCAGCTCGTTACCTTCATCATCCACATTTGTTACCTGCAGGGCCCACAGAGCTCAAATCAGGAAACTCGGTGCACTGGTATTGAAAAAAGCCCACCCACGAGGATGCTGCAGTTCCCATGGATTCCCCCTTCATTTCCTGAGATGCTTTTTTCTCAGCTGAGAGCATGAATTCATTGCTGGCAGAAGGTGCCAAGCCGGCAGCCCTGGAGACTGTGCGCTTGGCAGTTCAGCTGATGTGTCTCAGCACAGACACTGGAACACAGCCCTGAGCAATCAAAGGTTTCTCTCCAGTTCCCCATTTCCTTGCTCAGGCTGAACCTCAGTGCAGAGGCAATAAAAGCATATTTGCAGCAGAGGTTGCTTCAGGAAAGGGGGAAAAAAACCTAAAAGAAACCAGTAACATATTTGCAAATCTTACCAAGTGAAAGACTCCTCCACAAGAGCAGAGGTTTTCCTTCCTTTCACCTGGAGTCCAACCCATGCTGGGCTTTGCTAGTGGTCGGTGCTGTCACAGACTCTGATGGGGATAAAGTTGCGGTACTTACCTTAAATTTGGTGGGATGGTTGTCTGGGATGCTGTCCCTGCACAGACAACTGCAGCAGCTCCCCATGACGGCAGCAGAAGAGGTAATCCCTGGCAAGAGGACACAAAACAGAGGACAGTCATCTTTTCAAACCAACTCCTCCCACCCTCTCCAAACACGCAGCATTTACAGCT
>VZTO01000143.1:9178-20989 GCA_013400615.1 Syrrhaptes paradoxus
GTCCGCATATGTCTTTGACTCTGCATTTAACGGGTTTAGTAGTTGTTACTGTTGAATTCCCTAGAGGTGCAGCAATAATTCTACTCTGTTGGACTAGACATCCTCTCAAACCTGTGACTGTGCTTTAAATTTTGAGCACTGGGTTGTTGGATGTTGAAGGCAAGATCAAACAAAGTTCTGAAGGATTGTTCCTATTGCTTTTCATTGAGGCACTCTGCTGTTATTCTTTCATATTAAAAATGGCCAAACTATTTTTCTATCCTGTTTTTGGCCTGGAATCACTGGAACCCAGGACTTACAGAGTTAAGCAGCCATCCCTGAACATGTTTTCTGAGTGTACTAATTTGAGCTGCAAATCACACAGAACTGTTTCTCTGTATTTAAAATGTTCCTCTGTATCTAAAACCAATACATTTGGAGGAAAATAAACAAGACTTTCTTTGCTGACTGTGTTAGTAAGTAATTATGAGATAAAAAACATTTTACAAAGTGAATGGAAGATGCATCGTTTGACTTATTTAAGCCTATTTCAGAGAAAAAGCTAAATACATAAAGTTGTGAAAAAAGATTTTCATCAGAAGCAGTAGAGTCTGTATAACAAAACATGATGTTAACTTGTAAGCCTTTATACATAGGTACAATGTGATTCTGATTTATTTATTTATTTAGCCCTTCTAGATGCCTTTGTAACAAATAATAGTAATAATAGTCTTGGTCATGCACTATTGAAGCTAATGGTACAGATCCCATTACAGTTAATAGCAAAAAATCAAACTCTCTGTTATTTCCATTGCGAAAGCATAAAGAAATTCATAACTACACAGTAGAGGATACATATATAAAAATACTTTTAGGAAAAAGTTGGCATATGATATTTCAAAAGTATTTGCCATGTCATAATTTCTATATTATTCAAGTTCATCTAATTTAGAATTAGTTCATCCTTTACATGTACTTCTACCCCTAAATAGGAATACTTGTATTTTCTTCTTTGATGATAGATCCAATACAAACATGTTTGTTCCAAACAAATGAAGGAAATATCTATACAGTCTTGGAAGTCAGTTTTTTATTCTAGTCTCAAAAAATGTGTTCATCAACATTCATTTTATTTGCTCTGAATAAATTATTGAGATCTTATTTACCATATTATTAAATTTTAATTGTTCTATTGCATTTCCTCAAATGTAAACAAACCTGTGCAAGAAGAAAACACTGCTTAATTATGGCAGCTTCAACTGCTCAACAAAAGAGATATTTCAGAGAGGAATTTTTAGATTGCCTAATTTTTCCCTTAAGGCAAACTCAGCTTCCTGAAAGATATTGCCTACCCATTTTATTACATACCCAAAGGTAAATTTTCTAAAGATCTTACAATAGAGAGCATTTGAACTTTTGATTTTTTTTTTCAGTGAAGATAATCTCATATTAGTAGAATTCTCCTTTGTTTAGCACTGTCCAGAAGCCCATATTAAAAGTGATGACACACCCATTTGAGTCTGTATCAAAAAGAAATAACACAAAAATAAATAAAAAATAAAAATGCTGCAACAGGCTTTGTTCGCACTAGCTGATGTGGATTTTGACAGGTGTCTCCAATTGCATATCTCCACTCACTCTGTTTCCTGGTGGTAGAAGAATATTGCTTGCAAACCTTTCTGTTTCTTTATGGTGACTGTTGTAGGGTATCCCAGCAATGTGTGAGCAGAAACGATCACCAAGCTGGCAGAGGAACACCAAATAGCTGTGTTTTGACTCTGACAGACACTGAATATGTGCCGACCTGTACTCTCTGTGATGTCAAAACTGAAGTCACAGCACAGTAAGGACTGGTTATAAGGCTGACGCAGTATCCAACGTACTGAATCCATTCCTGTGCTGGAGGAAAGCACAAACCCTACTGAAGTTACACTCACGGGGCTTATTGGAAGGCAAAGCCTTGCACACGTAGCCCACACCCAGCAAATCAAGCCTGCTTTCCACCTTAACTCACATAGCACATGGTTGTGTCCTTCGCCAGGGGCTTAGGCAAGCAAGATGGTGCATGCAAGTGGTCTTGCAGACCTGTAAGACGAAGCAATGACCATTTATTTATTTTTTTTCATTGCTTCCAGTAACAAAACTCTAACGACTGAGGGGGGAAAGCTGGTCCCAGCTATACGTTTGTGAAGGAAACCTCTGCCTGCCCCAGTGGGGTTAATCACATTAACATGGCACTCTCCAGTGGTGGAACATGAGCCAGCAGAAGCCTGGGGTTGGCTTAGGTGTGTAATTACAGAATGTGCTTCAACACGTAAGGCCTCTGAAAGCATTAAAAACAACAGTGAGACCACAGTGGGACTCATTAGTGAGTCACAGACCTAAGTCAATATGTTCGAGCGGTTCCCGGGCTGGCTTGGACCACGGGAGGAACTGTCATGCGGTTTTCAGTCCTCAGCTCTTGCTGACATGCCTGTGGAAGCCCTACTTGCATGGACTATCAATGACTTAGGGCCCTGGGGTGTCGACAAGTCAGTTGGATTTTTTTTTATATAAATGTTGAGCAACATGGGGAAAATAGGTGAATATTTCAGAGACAGAGCAGGAGGGTTGTTATATATGGAGAAAATGAACAGCACGCTACTGGAACAGGGACTCCAACACATACAGCATTGTTTTTCACTTAGTGTGTTATACTTTCATTTCATATGCCTCACATTATGGACAATGGAGCAAATTTTTTGTTCATATTTAGAAATGATTGTAGAAGAAGGAAGCCAAAGATTCTGTCAGCAAAATCCAGCTGTAATCTCGCAATCACAGCTTCTCAGAAATAGTCTCTTGCACTATCAGAAAATACATGTGTGGTCTGATCATAGCCAGAACATTTGTCTGGAATTTCTCTGCTGTTCTCATCTATGGCTAATGTTTATGACTTCTTTTGCACAGCCTTGGGGGCCCTCTGTCCTATCAAGTATGTCTTTTTCGTGATGGTAAACTAAAGGACTCTAGCTGTAACCAAGCTGTCTGGTATTCCAATTTATTATTGCTGTGCAGTATATGTTTGATATAGAAAATAGACCTGATGTTCAGCAAAAATTTGCATTCCCTAAATTTGTTGAAGAATAGCAGAAAACTAACTGAACTGCAGAGAGTTGTCTGCTGAACTTTCAAACCTCAGTGAACAGGCTCCTGCAACTTTGTGTTATTCTGATCTCATGTCTAACTTGCCTGTTTGTGTCAGCATCAAACAATAGGTCTGGGTTAAAAATAATGTATTTTAGGGCTGGATCCTCAGATGCAAGCTAAGAGACAAGTAGTGCAAGGCTCTAAGTGAGAGCTAAAGGCTGCAAAGTATTTAGCAGAAATAATCTAACAAGAGCATCGAGGAGGTGAAACCCTGCAGAGCTGCCAGAGCCCTTGGGTGAGTCCAGAAAGCAGATTGCTGCCTCTTTGTGATCTGCTACAGCCTGTGCACGTACAAATTAAAGTAGAAATATCACTAATCAAAAGAGAAATTTCTGTCCCTGCTACCTGGGATCAGCTGCTCACCGCAGAGTAACACATACTGTTTTTTTCTGGATTACCAAGAAGACACAAAAAATGAGAAGAAACAGTAGAGTTAAACCTTCTTATAATAATTTTAAGGGGTTTGTTCTAGTTTCTCATTTTTGCTTTGGCCATCTAAGGCCTAGGAGAAGTAGGGTGAGGAACACAGAAAACAGAGTGACCCATGACCACCAGTGGTGTCACCCCCTAAAAAAAGGTTTCAAGGATGTCCCTGCTACCCCATGGACACTGTGTAGTGCTCTGCCGATGTGCTTCAGTCCCAGCTCCATACGGCATCAACATAAGCATGCAAAAGGTTGGTTCAAACACTGGGAAAAAAAAGAAAATCTCCTTTTGCTAGACAGCGTACCAGAGCTAAACAAGAGGTCTGTACTGTCATTTGAAGTTTCCATATGGTCTTGGGCAACGCAAATTTTTAATGCCAACTTCACAGCTAATAAATGGCTAATAAGCAGAGCTGCCCTGTCAGTTGGAAGAGATGAAGACCTCCAATTTTTTCTACAGCTCTAATTATAACATGGGCAGTACTTTCAAACCTAGATGAGAAATATTAATTTCAGCCCCACTCCCAGCCTGAAACCATCTAAATGGCTGCTCTCTGTCTGATGTGTTTGCAAATCTAAATATACTGCAGAAGTCCCTGGGGTTTGAATTGTGTCTGGAGAGGAACCCAAACCCAACCTCAGACCTTAACCCTTCTGTAATTTTGTTTTGGAGTAAGGAATATTTTTCCAGACAATTCTAAATACAAATGACCTTTCCCTGAAACTCTTCCCAGTTATTTAAATAAGAACGGCCCTAAAAATCAAGTAATAAACAGAGCTGCGAGACTGTTGCATTTCTGGGGCTCAGTCACTGAAAGAAACCAAAAAGCTAAGATGGGAGGAGAGCTTAAAGAATATTATTTTCCATGTATATTTTTCCCCAAAATATTTTGCTTTTTGGGGCGTAAACTTCATATATTTATTTTTTAATTTGGATGGAATGCTCTATTTTATTGCCATAATGTTTTTCATTTAAAATTTTGATGTCGCTTTCTTTTTTTCAGCATAGATTTTTAAAAGAAATGTGGGGATATCTAGAAAAAAAAAATTACTTATAACTTCTTACTTAATACAAACTGAACCAAGTTTGCAATTGCTTCTCCCTTCCAAACTTCTATTTTCAAAGAAATCTCATATTTGTCAGAAATATTCCCCAGAGCTGACCACGTGCACCTGCCAGACTGACATTTTTATTTTAAAGCACGCAATTTTAATCCCATGTGCTCGATAACACTGACCTCAGACTGTAATTTATGTTGCTAATAATGCGCTCCTGTAAAAAAAAAAAAATGCAAGGTGAGGCTGAAGGAAAGGTTTGCTTGTCAGATGCCACGGCAGCGAGCAGAGTTTGACAGCAGGGAGCACGGGGTGAAGAGAAAAGAGCCGGCTGTTATTATGTGTTATGTTCCTCCATGAAAAGGGGAAGACGGACCAAATCCTGTAGTTTCAGCTGTTTCCCCTCCAGCCTGGGTGCTTCTCCTTGAACTGTGACACTGAGCTGAGAAGTAATGACATTATTTTTGCAGACGAAGCTCAGCAGGGCAGAGACTGTCTCTTTATTTGTACTCATCCGGCACTCAGCACAATGGAGGCTTGATAGAGACTGTGGCTTCAGGACAGTACAAACAATCGTATAAATAACTCTGCATATGCAGGAAAGCCTAGCTGGAAAGTTTAATTGCTGTGACAGTACCAACATCTGCTCTGGTAAAAGCCTACTTAAATTCCAACACCACATTAGCAATCTGGGACAATTTTCCTTGTACGCTGGCATCTAAAGTATATTTTACATGGCTTTAAAAAAAAACAACAAAACAAACAACAAAACAAACCTCCTGTCAAGTATTTCAGCTTTGCTACTATCAAACATTTTTATTCTAAACACACATTTTTAAGTGCAGCTGGGGCTAAGTGACCAGCAAATCTGATTACCGCGAGCGTACGATGCCTGACATCCTTTTATGCACTTGATTCTTGACTCGGCACAGTGGGGGCTAATGGGAGTTGGAAGGCTAATGCCCTATGTAGCGGGTTGAGAGCACAGCTCTGAAAATTAACAGGGGAGGCTTTCCATCTTCATAAGGCTGCTTTGCTGGCAATGACAGTGATGGGTGGTATGGAATATTGGGAAAATTCAGACCATGGCACAGGCAGAAATCCTGTAAGATCAGTGCAGAGGTTCTTAAGGACCTCAACAGTTGGGAAGAGGACTTGAGGTCTGACTACTTTCTTGAGAAATATATTGAATATTGTCTTAAAAAAAGAGGTGACAGAGAACTTCCATAACAAAATATTTTTTTTCTTTTATTCATCACAAAAAAGATTGCTGTGGGGGTAAAACAATACACTGGGAGCTAGGAGATTTATTCTCTGGGCTTTCCAGAGATTCTCTTAACAATCTTAAAAACAGACACATTTCTTCCCTCTCACCCTACTGTGGGATCTAGTTGAATTATAAATTCTTTAGGGAAGGGCTGATCCCTTGTTATGTTCCTCGTACAGTGGTACCCTGGCCCATGAACATATGCTGGTATTTTTAATAGCTCCGCTGTGAGATTTGTTGTAAGAATGGCTCGGTGAGAATATAATGCTTGTACTGTGTGGGAGGTCAGACTAGATAATTTTAATAGGCCCTCCTGAACATGAAATATATTATCAAACAAAAACACAGTGATACAAGCAGCAATTATTTTCATAATGAGAACTGGTGATTGTGTGGACAGCATTGAGCAAAATAAGTGGGAGCTGGGGACTAATAGCAGGCTTCTGTAACAAGAAGAGGAACAAATATTCCTGTAAACAGAATTAGCATTGCTAACATTTCATATTCCTGTAGCATTTTGCAGAGCTGTCACCTCCATTTTGCAGATGGAGCAAGCAGGGGATGGAGGTGAAGTGGTTGCCCAGGACCACGCAGAGATGCACTCAGTAAAGGCTGCTGGACCACCTCTGCCCACCCGAATTCCTCCCTCAGACCTCTTGCACATCTGGAAGTGTCAATGCATGGGGCACCAATGAGATGCCCCTCTCTAGAACCCTGCTTCCCACACTCTGTCCATCCTGGGTGACACCCTGTTTAGGGCAGGTTGGACGGAGGGAACACCTTGTGGGCTTCAAATTTAGCACGTGATGACTTTCACCTGCAGCTCCAACTTGTCTCTGAATGCACCCCTTTGGCAAATCCTCTGAGAAATTACCAATGCTGGTTCACACTTGGGGGTGTGAGGTATGATTGTGCGTGTCTGCATGTTAAGAGAGAGAAAAAAATGTCTCAAAAACGCATTCTTATTGCCCTGATTTTTTTCTTGACCTTAACTGAGTTTACACTGACTTCTTTTGCTTGGAAAGCTTGTTGCTTCTTTGATTTTGGATTATTGTTTTTTACCTTTCATTGCACAGATCCTCACTGGGTAGATTTTAACTTACTGACTACTAGAGACCAATTTATAGACACTACGTACAGTATCTATAAGGCCAGGAGCCAAGTTCCCAGGAGATGTAAATAAGGAGCTGTACCAATTTCCATCAGCAGATTATCTCCTAGGACACTAAATTTCTCCTTCCTCCTGTCCCTGCAACAGGATGCTCTCCCTACTACACGCAATAACAGTAAAATGCTGTTAAGATTAAAGGCCCATTCTAGTAACCTTTTACAATCTGATTTACTAATTGGGCCGTGGGACTCACAAAACAGTGTGATACTACCTGAACTACTAATTATCTGGCACTCAAATCCCAAATTAAAGACCATATGCAGATGATTGGAGTCTTAGGGGGATGCGATTCCCTCTCGTCATTTTAAGGAGACAGATTCTTTCATATGCTGTATGTACAAAAATGGGAAGAAGATGACAGGAGCAATTTTGCTACCGTGCTGTTAACATTCATGACACCCATGCTATTCGGAAAAAAAAAAATAAAAGAAAAAGAAAATTATACTACAATAGTGATGTTTTGGCAGACTGTGAACAACTGCACTTATAAAGGGCTATTAATAGATTAAGATCGTGTCTACTGTACTCCCAACAGTTACCTAAGGATCTTGAAGTGTACTCATAATAATAGCAACGCTCAGTACTTATAGAGCTTTACATCTCCGCAGCACTGTACAAACACTAACTAATTGATCATCAGCGCCACAGTGATCTGTCAACATTAATCAGAAACACTTTTTGAAAAAAGACTGACCCAGTAGTTAATTTGTTCAGGTGGTAGATCTATTCTGTATAGGGCCTTGCACTCTAGAGGCTGAGCGTCTTTGTATTGTAAAATTAAGCATTACAAGAAACACTTGTCATGGATGTTCTGTTTTCTTATGTAGACCTCATGGGAAAAAATATGAGAAAGTGGAATATTTCCTTTCTAAAGGTTTGTGTATTGCATATGAAGGTATTATATTATTATAGTATTTATTACATTTTATAATATATGCAATTGTATTAATTTATAGTAAAGATAACACTGACAAAAAATTATATAGTGTGTTTTTTGGTAATTTTTGCTTTGTAGATGAACATCCTTCAGCTGCATCATTAGGTGACTGCATTGAAAAAGGAGAACAAAGTTCTTCTCCATTTGGTGCCTTTACACCTGCAAAGCTGGTTCACTTTGTTTATGAAAATGAAGTGGACTTGGAAACAGGAAATATACTTTTTTAAAATTTTTGTTGGATCATTATGTCATTTCACTGAGGCACAAGAGGGAGACAATTCTGTTTGCCTTGTGCCATTTCTATCATTTAAGTGGTTGTGTCTTTTTTAGCACATGGCCCAGCTGTTGCGTCTGTCTCCCCATACCAAAGCTGATGTAAAGGATTGCCAGAGGAACCATTTGTAGGTGTTGAAGTAGGCTATATATCCCAAATAATACAGGAAACAAGCTACAGAGTTTTAAACACTATCTATTAATGCTGAACATAATAACTACTTGTAATACACACACACACAATCACATGCAGAGTTAGCTATCCATCCTCTGCATCCCGCACTCCACCGAAATAATAANTGAGTTTTACAATCTTATTATTAATTATATTTTTAATGGGGATTTTTCGTGTAGTTTACTAGATTTTCAAGAATGAAATTACTAAAAATGCAAATCCCATTCCTTGGCATAGTGTTAAAATGATTCATTGGTAGAATTGGAAACTTTAGTTACATTTCACAGACTCCTGTCACTAAAATACTTGATAACCGCAACAGCATAGAAGCTCCTCTTAAGGGATGGTCGGCATATGTTTTGCAAGCCTCATGAGGCTCTATGCTGCAAATACAGCCTGCAGAGCTCCCGCTGGTGAAGGCTCTGCACGATGTGAAAAGTGAAGGAGCAACATGCTAGTAACCCAACTGCACATGGGTGTGCAGACTATCAGCGTGGGCTGACAGTACCAAGCACTGACTGATTCCCCATACATACAGCACCACTACTATGAGGGGGTTGGCTAGATGACCAAAAACTTCAGTTTTTCTGAACTGCTGTTCATTTTTCCCTATCTATTATAACTCTGCCAATGCAAGGAACATGTTCCAGTCTTTCCTAGTGCTGTTCCCAGATTTCTAGCCCAGAGAATCTCTTTCCTCCCTCCTATTCTCAGCCTTCCACTTTCCTACTTTCTTATTCAATTTCAATATCTCCTCTTGAATCCTCTTTTTTTTTTTTACCCCCTCAATAACTCCAGATTTACTTTTACACAGTTGTTCTTATTCCTAATCCTATACAACCAATTTTTCTCTCCAAGTCCATCTTATTCCCTCTTGCTTGTTATCCGACCTCAGTTTCCTTACCAACCTCTGGTCCCACCATGTTATTATATCTTTTTTCCAGGTCCCATGTCTCTGGAATGCCCATGGAGTACCAGGCTCCCTTACCTCCCCGTACCCACTCTCAACCCATGCACTCAGTCTCCTATTTCCAGGGCTAGTGCTCTGTCTTTGTGCTTTAATTCCCTAAACTGTCCTCTTTCCAATCTGTTTTTGAATCAGATAGATACCTCTTCCTTCCAGCTGGTTATCAGTAGAGAGAGAGTAAGTTTTTCGCTTTTGATTGAAGAGCCTGGATCACTCCAGGCTAGGAAAAGACGGATGTAACCTTAGAGGACTATCTAGTTTATGCCTCAATGGCTGCAGAAATTCAGAGTATGCTTGCTCTGCACTATGGGCATGACGAAGAACTCCTCAACCTGGCTCTAGAACAGAAATCAGTATGACAGCATCAGCAAGGTGCTGGTACAGAGGGTTAGCACCTTGAGTCCCTGCATTGTCTCGATATAACTCCTCTTTCCAACACTTGGTTTCTCCCCACCTAACTCAGAACTCACTCAGGGTTGCCCAACACATTGCTGCATCATCATTTTTAGATTTGTCCTTGTCATTCAGTGGAGAGTGAGCTACATCACATCAACCCAGGGAAGAGCGGACATCAGTGAGACATTTGAGGAAGCCTTCTTTAAAGGCTCTTCAAAGAATCTTTAACTTTTAAATTCCTTGTACTTGTACTTTTAAGCTACGTGTAACTTTCAAACGTGTTTTGGACAAGTCTTGCGGTGTACTTGCATACTGATGCCACAAAGAAAGAAAGGGTGCCCAAAGGCTGCAGTCAGTAAGGATTATTAGACATCGCACGAAAGTCTCTCTTGGTCACTATTCAGCCAAATAATCAGTGATATTCACATAGGCTTCCAAGAGTTGAACCTCTCCTGTGGAGCACATCCAAACCTCCCAAGTCTGCAGAAATCTCAGGAGAAAGTGAAATTTCTGACAGTCTTGTGAATTCCAGTTTCAAGTAATACAAGATGATTTTTTTTTCTAATCCCAGATGGAGCCTGAGAGTGAAAATGTAATGAAAAACTTTTAGTTGGAGACCAGGGGTGGCTGTAAGTCTTAAACACCCTTGGAGAGGCTATTTCTTATTTAAATATATATAATGCCAGTCTATTGGGAACAGTCTATGTATCACTTGCAAATTCTGGTTTGATTCTATGAACTCTCTGTATATTCCTACCTTTGTGTTATCTTTTGATGTATTTGTTAGATGAAATCACACTAAGTCTGTAGCTGAAGGCGAAAATGAATACAGATCTTCTGAAGCTCAGGTCAGACCTTTTTCCATTAAACAGCCTCTCCACATACTGCCAGTAAAAGTGATTTTTTTTTTGCTTGATGTGATGTCAAAATACAGGTCACTTCAGTGAAGTGAAACCAAAACTTTATGGTTTTATCTTTGAAATTTCTCAGCATTCATAAATGAAATGGATACTATGAAGCTATCTTGTTTACAATCCCTTACTGTGGGATAAAAAAACTAGCTTACTGTGTTTTCACAGTGAAAATGGAACCTCTGTCCCCTTTGTTTTGACTGAGCACAAAATGCAATACAAACATCTTATTATTTAATGTAGTCTAATGATTGACTAACCTCAGATTCTGGGATAAAAAAACCCAAACACTCAAAAACCTGTATAAAAACAAGTATATTCTTAGGAATAAGCTTCCTGCCAGACAGTTCTTTCTATGTGGATAACTCCTGGTTTTAGGGGAAAGAAATTCTAGGATATAAAGAAAGAAAAATCACTGTAAGGTTGGGGTTTTTTCCTNATGGAGCTCGAGGCTGGGACTGGCAGTACAACAGCACTGTGTTTTTTCTACCCTGTTAAGGAGGGATGCAAGGTGACCTGTGTATAGGACTGGGATTAAGGAATTGCAAGGCAGCTTTTGTGCTGATTTCCTCGAGGCCCAAGGTAGGAAACAGATTTCATTTTCTGTCTTAATTGTTCTTATTTGTAAAATAAGCGTGAAAATGTTTTTCTGCTTTAGAGGACAGATAGGAGGGTTAAGACCAAAGACTAAAGACTGAAAAGCTGAGGGTGAAGGTATGGAAAAAAGAAGCATCACTATCCCGCCCCAAGCATCCTATTCCACTCTTTGCATGTTTGAAAATTACCTTTGGTCATTTCAAAGTGCTGGTCTCAACACAGATCTCACTTCACACGATGCAGTCTTAAGAGACGCTGAGATTTGTAAGCTCAGCTCATGGATGGATTTCCAGTGACCAGGAGGAGCAACTCTCAGACCTCCGGATCTCACCAGGAGCTTTCCCAGTGAACCCAACCACATGCTCTGTTCCTGGCACATGTTTGAAGTACACAGCTCTGCTGAACACCAGTTCTGCTAATCTTCTGTTAGGGACTCTGCTGACTCCAACATAATAACACAGTGGATGC
>VZTO01000144.1:0-34547 GCA_013400615.1 Syrrhaptes paradoxus
CACCATCACAGCGGCATTCCCCTCCCCAGAGCCAGGCTGTGGTGCTTACTTACACCTTGCCTCCTACCCGCCAAAGGGTGGTGGGTCAGGGCAAGCCCACACCAAAAGGTTTTTTCATGCTATGGATTTTGCTGGTTTTTACACTGACATTGTAAAATCAGATTTGCGTCAGGCTGCCACACTCGTACTATGTGTTTTGTAAGAATTGTCAAGGTTCAGACTTCTCTGGTTGCTCAGAGAAGCTGTGGATGCCCCATCCCTGGAGGGGTTCAAGGCCGGGCTGGATGAGGCTTTGGGCAACCTGGGCTAGTGGGATGTGTCCCTGCCCATGGCAGGGGGGTTGAGCTGGATGGTCTTTAGGGTCCGTTCCAACCCAAACCGTTCCATGACTCTACAAGGCACATGTGCTGGGGTGACGATGCTACTGCATCATGTGTGGCTCTAACAAGTTTTGGAGCAGCACAGCAAGGGCCAATGTGCTCTCATGTAACTCAGTGCTCCTGAGGCCACCCTGCGTGAGCCACCATGTGAGGGACCAGACTCTGGTCTCAGCCAGGTCTAACAACCCAACTTCATCAAACCTACACCTGTTCCAGCCCTACCTGAATTTGGTCCAGAACTTTTCATAGTTGATCTGACAGCTTTGTATCTGAGGCCAGAGGCAGTGTCCTGGAAATATGTGACTTCTCTATAATGAGTTTGGCAAACAAGGTAATTGCATGCCAGTCCTGCAGGTTTCATTAGTCTGTCTCCGTCCACAGCAGGCTGATCTGCTTCTGTCCTCTGAAGTGGCTGCATGCCAGCACCATCCATCTCTTGCTGTCCTCTTGGCTGCAGAATCCGGTTTTTAATAGACATGGCCCGAACAGATTTAATATGTGCCTGGTGGAAGGGGCAAAGCTGCATCTCAGAACATCCTGAAGGATGGCTGAAGATTAGACAGTCCCATAAATGATTGTCTTCCTGAGGTCAAAGGATGGAGAGGCATGGTACTGCCATGACAGATTGAGAGAGAGAGAGATCATTAATATGGTGTGCATTTAATCCCAAAATATTCTTCATATCTTCAAATAAGATGGCTGGAAGGAAGATCCCACTGCCCTGAAAGCAGAGCTCAGTGGGGTTCAGGTTCGTACATCTTCAGGAAAACAGTGAGTTTGTTCAGACTGGAGTGGCAGAATGATGGACATGGCCAGAATACACAGTTCTTCGTTAAATTCTGATGAGTTAATGAGTTAAGGAGTTACTGGGCAGATCAGCCTGGAAGTGCTGTTTGGACAGGCAAGGATATGCTTTCAAAGCTCTTGCATTTAAATGTCTTTTATTTTTTTTGCATCTAGTATTTGTGATCAGAGTTTTATTCTCATTTAAAAAGCTTTTAAAATGCTTTACTATCTCTTCTCCCTAATTTCTACTCATACCATGAAGATTCAACATATCCATTAGCCAAAGCTTTGGTGAACATCAAGAATTAAGGAACTTCTTTTGGAAAAAAGAAAACAACCCACAAACAAGAAATCAACTTCCAAATAAAACAAAAACAAAACCAGAAGATAAAAGAAAAAATTCCAGGTGGTAGGGACTAATCTGATTTAATCTGAACTTTCCCCAAATGGAGGATATTCTTCAAAAATCAAACCTATTTCATGTTCTCTACAGTAACCTTTAGAGTTCAAAACGCTCATCTGTTCATGCCTCCATGTCCCCTCACAGTGGCGTTTGCAAATGACACAAACATTTGACTATGATCTGTGCTCTCCCTAATGCAGCCCAGCCTGCGCACGCCTTGTAACAATTTTCTCTGGAGCAAGTTCAAGCGCAATTTACTCATGCTGGTATCTATCTGTCATTGGATGTGTCAGCCGAATCTCTCTCAGCTCGGGTGGGGAGGAAGGAGACAAAAGGTCACCTTCTATGTACGATATGTTCTCCAGGAGGCAGGAGAGAGGAGGAGGAAGACAAAGTTTTCATCTATCTGACAGGAATTGAATGTTTTTTTCCCTTTCCCTTCACATTTCATTCCCCACGGCAGCAGCACGGCTCAGTGCCTCTGGTAGCAGGTGGATGTGCTCGGGACAGATGAAAATGAACAAAATCCATCAGAGTTGGTGCCACCGAAAGGGGAGCCCTGAAGGTTGTGATGCCTTTCCTTAGAGGAAGAATGGCTCACCAGCCCTGGGATGCTGACAGTGCCCCATCTCCCATGGCATGTCTTGGAGCATGAAACTTGGGTTACGCAGATCCACTTGCTTAGGGAGAGGTTTGGGCTGGAAAACACAGGACATGGACCTGTTAGAGCGAGTCCAGAGGAGCCACGGAGATGGTCAGAGGCTGGAGCAGCTCCCGTGCGAGGACAGGCTGAGAGAGTTGGGGGTGTGCAGCCTGGAGAAGAGAAGGCTCCGGGGAGACCTTCCAGCACCTTCCAGTGCTGAAAGGGGGCTACAGGAGAGATGGGGGGGCTCTGGGTCAGGGGGTGCAGGGACAGGACAAGTGGGAACAGCTTTAACCTGAAAGAGGGGAGATGGAGATGAGATGTGAGGAAAAAATGTTTTCCTGTGCAGGGGGTGAGGCAGTGGCCCAGGTTGCCCAGAGAAGCTGTGGATGCCCCATCCCTGGAGGGGTTCAAGGCCAGGCTGGATGAGGCTTTGGGCAACCTGGGCCTGGAAGTGAGACAGAAAAGTGGCTGTAGGAGGGGGAGAAGCAAGAGCATCCATCTCCATTGAAAAAACATTTTTACTGCAGATAGAACCAGAATTATTTTTTTATCCTTGGGGTTTATTTTGTTAGTATTTCTGTACCTGACACCAGTCAAAAGGGATTCTGGGAAAAAAATATAAATGGTACGTTTAGTGTTTTATAAAAGGAGATGTACGATCTCAGTCATTCAGTGAGAGCAGAAGACTTACAGGATGGTAAGGAATAGAAAAGAGCTTGGAGATTTATTTCCCATTAGAGTACAGCAGATGGGGAGGAAGGGGGCACAGAACCTGAGCCAAAATGTAGAAAAGACAAAAATCAAATCAAGATGGGATGAAAGTATTCCAGAAAAATGTTTCCCTCCCCCCAAGAAAAGAGGTATTTTCTGCAAAAGGACACGTTCAGGGACAGCCCCCACTTTTCATGAATCTGTTGTTATTTTTCAGTTTGCATTGAGTAACCAACCCAAAAAGGATTATCAGCACCAGAAAAAGAAGTTAGGCTGCAGCAGACTTATTTTCATTGGAAATGTAGCTGAAAGCAAAGGATTATGTGCAATTCTTCCATCAATAAAAATCTAATTTCCCAACCATTTTTAAGGCTGAAGTGAAAAAAGAACAAGTTAAGGAAAAACATTCTCAGGGAAAGCAAGCTAGATGCTATTGACAGTAAATCTCCAGGAACTCTTCCCAATCTGGCTGCGGTTGTTACCTGTCAATCTCCCAGAGCTACCAAGTGAAGGATAACCATGGCCTGGAGGACAGCCTGCTGCTTACAACAGGGATAGGTTTGTACACCCCGAAAAAATCCTGCTTTTTCCCCAGCCATATCTCTCTACCTGATAAAAGGTTTTATCTCTCCCCACAAACCTTGCCTTTCTGCAATACTTAACCCTCACTAGCTACACACATCCCAAATAACCACGCTTATTTCAGAGAGTGGGAGAGGACTGTGACACACGGAGCCAGTGCAACGAGGCTTGCGGAGAAATGCATCATAGCAGGGTCATGCACAGACAGGAGATCGCTGCCCTGCCTGCCAGGAGGGACCCGCTGCTCAGTCCCCCTCCACTCCGAGGTTTATGTTGCTGTGCCTCTGCCCGTGCTCCGCAGGCATCTCATCCCTCCTTGTTGCAACCCTGTTAGATGTTTTCAAAGTCACTAAAATAGGAAAATACAAACACCCTCACAATACAAATTTAGTAACATGAATTGGAGGGTAATTTTTATTTTTTTTTTTTACATGCCGGCTGTTACCAACACACAGCAACAACTGGTGCAAACTGTACATTTTGCAGCATGTGTCAGTGCACAGAGATCCAGGCACAGAATTTTAGCAGCAGCTATAGCTGTGATGAAGCTGGTTTGTAACAACCTGCGTAAGGTAATGAAGCAATAAAAACACCAAACTATTTTACCGTGCAGCCAAACTAAATGCCTTTTGGTCCTTCATGCATGAATCTTTTAAATGTAAAGTTTTCACACTATAAGAAAGAAAATCATTCCTACAATTTAGCAAGAAGAATGATTCAGATAGCCCCAGGCAACACAGATCTGAGCTGATAGAGAACAACAGTCTTTGACTGCCTTTGGAAAAGTATTTGCTGTGGTTTTTTTTTTCATGTGCAACATTGCTTTAAGCTACAAAAGACATGGAGGTTAATGGCAGGTCGCTAGGATGATGTTATTGTGTTATTTCTTTTCAACATGCCTTCCTCCAGTTTTCCAGAGGTGTGTAGGGCCAAGTGGGAGATGGACTGGCAGCGGAAGCCTCGAGCCCCACTCTCTAAGCAGAGCTCAGCCCAGTCCTGGGTCTGAGTTTTGGGGCTGGAATCTCCGCTATTATTCTGAAAAAGAATCACAGCATCACTTTTGTCGTGACTGTTCTAATGCAGTTTTCGAAAGCAGATACACACAGAAATAAAAGCCAAACATCTGTCAGCTCCATGTGACTAACTCAGAAAGCCAGCTCATATCTTGGAAGTCTGATGAAGAAAGGGCAGGGGACAAATACCTTCAAGAGTTCCTGTTACTCAAGTATCCCGGCACTTCCCATCTCTGAAATAAACCTCTCTGATGGGCTGAGTACCTTGGAGAAGTCCCTAGCTGCTCTGGACCTGATAGCAGCAAGTATTTTCTATCAAAAAAAGTGAAAATAGCACATGGAGAAGACAGTCAGTGAGAACAGATGGAAACGACAGTGAAGACCAGAAAAGTAACTGAAGAACCGCAGGGTGAAATACTGGTCTTTCCAAATCAATGGCAAAAAACTCCCACTGGTTTCCATAGGTTCATATATGTTCTCCTTTCATCAGTAAAACATTGAGACAAGCACACTATCAGGAAGGATTATGTTCACACTGCCCATTATTCCTTCTGCAGTTCCATCACTGTGGTAAGAGGCCAGGTAAGGTCCCCTGTCCTGCCAGTAACACTGCTCTGATGTGGAAGAGCCTGCAGCCTTCTGACCTTCTCTAGTGACTATAAGATAAGGTAAAGGGCCTTTGCATCTCCTGCTTAAACAGGATTTCTAGCTTTTCTTTCAGAATGAGGATCATAAAAAACCCCTGTCTCACAAACATGGTGTTCCTGTTGGATGAGGCTTTGAGCAACCTGGTCTAATGGGAGGTGTCCCATGGCAGGGGGTTTGAACTAGATGATCTTTTAAAGTCCCTTCCCACCCAAGCTATGCTATGATTCTATAAGTCTAACAAATGAAGATGGGATGGAGAGGACAATCTCTCCCCACCCTGCACATGAGGGCATGCCGTGATGTCCAGGGAGCAAGCCTCACCCACAGCCATCGCCCAGACGTCCCAGGGTGAAATGAGATAAACTGACCTCCTGCTTTGCAATGGTAGATGGCCTCCCCAGAGCTTCCTTCCAGCTCTGTAAATCAGTCATCCCCTGCAGAGGTTGGCCAGAGGGTGTCTCAGCCCTCCAAGCCTCACAGCCCTGCCCTCCTCTTCCAAAGCCATTAATTTGGAGAGGGCAAAGAGAGGTGCCAGCACAGCTATGACTAATGCCTAGCTAATTCCCAGAAGAGGAGGCAAACCAGCTCCCAAGGAAACAGAGTCTCACACTTTCCTGACCCTATGACAGTTTAAGAGAGATCTTGCTCTTACCAGTAAAAATAACCACTTTCCTCATCAGAGATCAGAGAGGGCAGCTCTGCCGGCTGTGTTACATCTGCAGGGCCAGCGGTGCAAGGGCAGATGGCAAGACGTTGAGGACACCAAAGACCTGCAGCAGTGCACCGCAGGGATTAACCTCGGTGCAATCCAGAGGAAAAATTTAGTACGACTCTTGCCCTAACCTTTTTAGGTGTTAAATGCTGAAGTCATTGGTTGGTTTTCATTGTCACAACCAGGCAAAACTTATCTTCACTTTCCCTGAGTAGCTGTTTCCTAATTTGGGTTTGAACAGCAGAACATAGATAGTCGTTACCGCAACATTCACCATGTTCACCGGTGTGAAACAGCCCCAACTTCTGCACACACCTTCACTGGGAGCTGCTCTTCACCTAGCCTAGAGAGCAGGTTCTGAGAGTAGCAAACAACCAGCACATACAGCATTGCTTAATAAACGGAAAATACAGCACACATGAGCTATTTGCAACACAAAGCAGTAAGGCTCAATGAAGTTGAGGAAATGTCTATTAAAATGAAGAGTACTTCAAATTACAAATTTTTTCCTCCTCAGATGTGTATGTTTTAATTAAGTATTTCTAGCACTTTATGCTTCCTACATTACCAGGCACTTTGTAAATTCCAGCACCTTTACCTACTTTATTCAATTAATATTTTTATATTCACCAAAGACATATAAAATCTTTTATCTAAAAATAATATTATTTTAATGATCCCCAATGTTCTGCTGCAAGCAATATTTTGCAGGTGTACATGGGAGTTTCCATGATGTTGTGCTAACACAGCCCACTATGCTAGAGTACTTTCAGATTCCTCTTTAAGAAAAGAGGTCAGACTGAGCTCAAACAGTTTCTTGTTGAAATGCAACTTAATGTGGATTTGACTATTATCGCCCAGTGCTGGTCAGCAACTTCAGAAATGTTTCTGAGAAAGGTTCTTCAACCTTCCTTTGCTTTGATCCTCCTGATTCAGGGAAGGAGGGTAAAGCAATGACGTTTCCATAAAGGAAAAAATTACAGGGTCTTGCCATAATACAGCTGTAACTAGCAGGTCAAGATCTCCACGCCAGACAATGTGTCTGCATGTTTTGCTGCTGGACTACATCTTACCTTAATGCAAGCAAAGAGAGTTGCCATCGGTGGGTGAGATGAACAGAAAGAGGAAGCCACACGTGCTGCAGAGATGAATGTGTCACATCAAAAGTTCATTTCAAGCACAGGTTAGGATTGACTGGAGGGTGGCATACTGGCAAAGTCTTTTATTCATCCTAATTTCATGGCTAGATCTGTGTACAAATGAGGACAACAATTTTGAAAAGCATCACCACAAATGTGTTTCTTTATTTTGTTGCATTTTTTTCTCAAGGCTTAAAACTTGACATATTCAATCAATTGTACTGCTCCTGTTACATTGTGGATTAGTTAATTGCAGAAGCAAAAGAAGGTGCCTGATTTATCATGTATAGAGCTTTGGAAAACTACAAAAAACAGAAATCTAGACAAGTCATCCAACTCCTCACTAATGGCCTTCAGCAACACGGAAATGAGAACAACTGTAGTAAAAATGCAAATAAAAAGCAACACAGGAATTCAGGTCTCTGTCTTCATTACAGAATTGATAAGAAATCCATTAATTCAGGCAGGCAACAGTTTAAAGCCAAAAAAAGGAGAACAAAGCCCAGTCTTTCACATCTGTAGCCCTGGCAGCAATGAAATCTTGCCAGATTTCGCACCACTTACATGGCAAATTCTACCTCCCATCACCCCACGCAGGCTCTAGTAGCCTATGTGAACAGTTCAGAAAACAAGTCTCCAGGAAAGAAAGGCAGGCTTCCTCTGGGCACAGGAGGAGCCTCTCCTGAAGTCTCCTCTATGATGAGAGCATGAAATTGCCAGGACCCACTGAACTGAACTTGAACAAAATTTAAACTGCAATTTCCGACCAAAAATCTTTGCCACTTTGTCCCAGAGGTTTCTCTTGCAGGCACGATGCCTGTCCGGCTGCAAGAAGGGCTTAGGCACAATGACAACACCTGTTCTAAGGGCTTTTCAGCCGTGCTAAGAAGCAGGAGTGATCAGCAGCTGCACGAGAAATCATCTTTGAGGATAACTATCAGACACCTAATCCATTATGGATAAAATGTAAGAACTTGAAAAATTCAACAGTGATACCAGCTGCTTTTGAGGAACCCATTACACAGCCATCAGCTCATGACAACTCTTGGCTTTTAAAGACTGAACCGGTGACACGAAGGAGAGAGATCTACATGCAGCTACCTGACCTCAAAGCCCCTTTGCGGTGAAGCGGCTGGTAAGGCAGTAAGCCTGTGCAAACTACATTTAGTGCTGAGAAAATGGAGCTCGAACACGTACAAAGCTTTCACTCACTGTCTGTGCACGTGTACGTGTATTCCTCAAGTTTCTACATTGCTCTTTGCCAATTAATATCTCCAGATTAAACATACCGGGGAGAGACTTACAATTTCAAAGATTTTGTGTGCTCTCCTGCCCTGATAGACATCAGAGCACTTTACTACTGTTTTACATGTCCAAATATTTGCCTGGATAAATAGATTTAGAATAGTTTGAATAAGCTACACTTTCTCTTAGGAAGATGGATGAGTCACATTAAGAAAAAATATTCTGGAAAATATCTACGGCACAACTACAGACAGAAAAGTGAAAGGAGAAGCTGGCACTAAGCAATGTGTCAAGGGTAGAAAGGTCCAGCCTACGCGAAATGTGAGTAGCCCATTGATTTAAGGAAAAATTGTCAAAGGAAGCATTTCCCCAAGCTCAATAGTTATGAAAAGTGATTTGTAAAACAATCAACTGGATACACACCTTGTTTAAAGCATCAAATATACACTTTTTTTTTCCTTTTTTTTAATATGAAAGTCACAGACAATTAAGCTCATTAGAAGCAGAACTGCCCAAACTGGTTATATGCATGGCTGGAGGCTGGACTGACTGGACTGTGTTGGGACTGAATGGTTTGAGGACAGAAGGGTTTGAGTGAGAACCTGCCCAGCATGCTAGAAACACCCCTGGAAACATGACACAAATATCTGAGATGCAACAAAACCAATATTTTTCACTCTTTTGTTACTCTGCTTGTACCACAAGGAAGCAAATGACCGAAATAACACATGCACCGTAAGAGAGGGCTTGAGTTATAATTTTCTGTCTCTCAGGACACCGAGAGCCCTCATATGCTTCAGAAATCCAAGTGGAGATTTAGCAGGTTATGTAGATCAATTGCAGGCATAGAATTAGGGAAGGAAAAAGTGATATTCCAACCATTAAGTATAGTTTGGAGCCTTAATAAGGCACAAAGTGAGGGAAATGAGCAGCTTTTAAATTGAAGTTATTATGCGCTGCAACAACTGCCAGAAATTACATGCTAATGTCGTTCTCTTGCTTTTATTCCTCTCCAGTTCAGCAACAACCCACTCCCTTCAGTCTCGTCCTGCATCTGCAACTGCTCCTGTCTCACAGATTTGATACCACCCTCTCTTTAGATGGTGGACCATCCTCCATCAAAATACAACATTCTCCCCCCAAAATGCTCCAAACCCAACAACTTCACCATGGATCCAGCAACCTCTCTCCCTGAAAGCCCCCACCCAGTATTAAGCCCCGCAGGACTTCTCCATGCCTGTGCCACAGGTTGGACCATAATCTGAGATCCTACTGGTATAATTTCTTTCCTCCCAGCAGTAAATCTGCTGCTAGAAGGATCCACTTGGGCATTCAAGCTTTCTCAGCTTTGTCTTCCACTTCTGTATACAGGAAATAGTAAAAAAATCAATTAAGACTATTGCATTTTCCCTCCTTCCTGATTTGCTTCATTGAAAAGTAAGAAGCAGTCCAAGGTTGGCCAACTGGAAACTTGCAGCATGGCAACGTCCACTGCTTTCCCGCCTCCAGGAACACAGAAGAATAAACCTAAACCTTCTTTTCTCCTGATTTTCAGCTTCTGGCTCTGCTTTACATGTGCATTGCACAGTCAACCTACTTTCTGTTACCTGCTCTGACACCTCTAACTAAACAGAGGATAACTTCAGCCTTTGCCTGGCTTCTTCCACGTGGGGACTCCAAGCCTACGTTATTCCTTCTGCTCCGTCCGTTCTGCTGTTTGACACACCACCAAGGGCAGGAGGATTGTGTGGCCAACACATGATCCTCCAGCACCACTGGTCCTGTTTGGGAGCCTCTGTGTCACCCTCAACCAAGGAGCATCTCAGGATGTTGCTGATTGTACAACAGAATATAAACTGGAACTGCAACAAAAGCAAAGGGCGGCCTGGGGAAAGGGGGTAGAAACCAATCCTGTGGGGCTGTTAGCACCTAGAAGCTATTTAGAACTAGAAAGAAATACTATGAGGGTGTTCTGCAGCCACATACAAGTGCATTGTGCTCTCCTCAGCCACAGGTAATGGTCCTGAATCCCCTCTGCAACCACAGGTCACTTTGCTCCTTACCTCTGTGACTGGCTGATGTTCTCCAATTACCACGGGTATGGCACCTAAAATCAGAACTTGGCAGAGGTTCAGTCACCTCCGCAGCAATAAGCATGAAAATGGTGTTATATGAAGCAAAGAACCTGTGGAGAAAGAAAAAAAAAAAAGAAACATGAAACCCACAAAAACCATTTACAGGGGAACAAAAGACCAAGGTGAAAATCAGAAAGCCACAAGACCACAGGCAATTATGGGTGACTTTCCTGGCAATCACAACTTGCAAATGAAGTCCACCTCCTGCCCCAGTGGCTGACTGCCAGGAACAAGTTAATTAACCATCGCTAACAAATGCACGCCTAGTCTAGACTTTAACAACTCTCCCAACACTGGCTCCACCTCCTCTTGGCAGCTTCCCCCGGCTGACCTCCTGTGATTGCCCACGGGTCAAATTCACCCTTGGGGAAAGTCTTTGTTCACTTCAGTTTGCACCAGGAATTAATTTAGCCCTGAAAGTATGCCCTGGCATTTTCCCCATAACCTAAAGGAAATAATAAAATATTTCTTTTTGGGTTTTGGGGGGTTTTTTTTGGTTGGTTGGTTGCCTTTTTTTTTTTAACCTTCCCTCAACATCATTGATCTCTTCAGTCTTCCTCCAACCACCTTCATGCCAAAGGCTTACAGCCAGCTCCTTTCTTCTTTCAGCTGATATTTGCAAGCATTTATTTTATTTTACTTTTTCCAGTTCATGTGTCTTATTTTAAAACTACAATTCTCAGAATAGCCTCATTCTCCAAATGGTGCTGAACTGAGTGGAATAATTACCTTACTTGTTTTAGGCCTCTGCTGGAGTCCAGAATTATACACTTGGAAAATTGTGATTGTTTTATCTTCTTCTTTTTTTCATTTCAAAAGATGTGTGAAAGACGGGGTTTTATAAAGGATATAAAACCAGACAAAACTGTAATTACCACAGACAGAGAAGAACTCTGAGAAAAGATGATTTTATGATTAAGGCATTGGAGGAGAAACTCAGAAATTCAGGTTCCTTTCACAGCCCCGCCAAAAACTCTTTCTATAACCTTTGCTGAGTGAGTTAATCCCTCTGTGCCTCAAATAAAATACTCTGGCACTTCCCTGTTTTACGATAGCTGCTGCAAAGACACATTCATTCACATTTGTGAGGTGTTCAAACACACCAATAATCAGAGAACCGCGACTGGGATGGTTACAATCATCTGGCTGTATCTAATCATCTCTTGCCAAAAGCATATGCATCTCACAAGCACATGGGATATAACAGCATCACGCTTGAGAAACAAGCGCTGTACTAAAAGAAAAATAAACCACAAGAATAAAAATTCCATGTTCCTAACAGAAAATATTTTGCAAAGCAGGGCAGCAAATGTTTAAACCCACATCCAAAGCTTAGCATTTCCCCATCCCAATTTCCCCAAAACAGGGACAGGCTCAGGTCTCTGCCTAAAAAAAATAAAATATCAATTCATATTCCACTGGAGATGTGTGAAGCCAAGAGCAATTACAGCAAATCCCAGGCTTCCATCTCGATACCAAGGAAAAGTACACAAAAGAAACGCCACCAAAGGCACACACGTAGCTTTAAAAATAACCCTAGAAACAGAACATCAGAGGAGTCAGGGGATTAGTTGCATACAGTTCCAGGATGTGATGAGGACACTGAACTTTCTATTCCAGAGTGAATTTCATTTTAAAAAATCTGAGATTGAGCAACAACTGCAATGAGAAAGCAGGAAAGCCAAGCACCCACGAGCTCAAGCAACACACCACAGGCGGGTGCAATGGCAGCTGCCTTCACCCAGCACTTNGCGAGCTCAAGCAACACAGCAAGGGAGGGTCACCACGGGAGGGTCACCACAGGAGGGTCACCACAGGCGGGTGCGACGGCAGCTGCCTTCACCCAGCACTTCAGCGCCTTGCTGGCAGCTTTGGCCACAAGCTAAGATCCAGAAGGTCTTTTATCTAATGCTGTCACTAGGAACCATACTTGCTGGTACAGAAACGCTGCCACCAAGCTCTGCCCACCCCGGCACCCTGCCTGGGGAAGAGGCAAGCTCGTGGGTGTCTCCCTTCTTCCCTCTTCCCCCTGGAACACCAACACTGGGAAGGCTGCTACATCAACCGATCCCCCCCTGCCTTTTTCATTGCTTTAATAAATTAAACTGAGCAACAATAGAGACGAGAGAAAGCAGGACAATGTGGTAAATGTAGCAGAAAGAAATTTGAATTGTAATGAGGAGAGCTAATCAGGAAAAGAATGGACTATAGAAAAAGCACTAATGAGTTTCTAAATAAATTCAAAAGGTTAATATTGTTCTATCTAACAAATACGAGAAGAATCCTAATGCGAAATTAAAGGCCTCACTCCAAGGCCCTTGCGGCCATACGTTAAAGCCATACCACCCACCCCCTCCATTTACCTGCCTGGCCACCGCAGCCTCCTGCCGCTGCTCACGGACGGCTGCTGCAAGGGGGGTCCCCTCAGACCTGCCGCATCCCTGCATCTCTTTTGCTTCTGTGCGTCAAATGCCTGAGCCAAAGTCCAATAAGCCAATGGACAGACTCTCTTTGACTTACAGAGTTTGCATCAATATTTTGGTGACTCATTGATGTTGGCATTAACAAATCAGTAACCAAAATGAGGTTTTCAAACCATCAGGGATGTGTGTGCCTGTGTAGTGCTGGATGATATTGGTTTCACACACACTTGTATTCACTTTTATTATCATGTGGATTGCCAGGGTGTGTAAAAAGCCAATACAAGCTCACTGAGGAAAGGGCAAATAAAATTAAAAGTTTATTAAAATAAAAATCTGGACTATTTTTGTTTGTTTTCATTTATATGATGCCAGTAGTTCAAAATATAAAGCTATGACTTTCTACATATAATCAAAACTGAAAATATCCAGAGTCCTTTATGCATCTATTACAGGACATGGTAAAAAATTGTATTTCAGCCAAAATATTATATTTTTTTAGGTGAGGAAAGCAGCCCCTTTAAAAAAAAAAATCATATTACCAGCAGAGTAATAGATTCACGGGCTTTTCATAAGAAAAGATCTGCTCAACTCTTTCCTTGCTTGAAGGAAGGAAATGGTGCCATTATAACATTTTACCCTGAATAGAAAAAAACTAGAATGACATCATTATTTGAGGAGAAGTCTGAGTATATTTGTGTGCATCGCTGTCCATCTATCTTCTGAACTGCAAACAAAATCTAGAGGGAAGAGACGAGGGGAGCCGCACATTTATCTCCTCCCCAGTCCCAGGATGCCGGGAGATGAGTTAGGTGCAGTCCCAGAGCCGTGTAACTTCATTGCAATCCAGCTTTACCCACATTAATAAATCTATCAGCACACATTACTGTGGGCAGCCACACGCCGATGTGCCAGCATGGCCAGGGGTGCACAATGACTCAGATCCCACCAGGTCTGCCTGGGGCAGAGCCGAGCGTGTCTGTGCCCCTGCCCTGCCCGAGGCAGCAGCCAGGGTCAGGCACCACATGTGGTCCCAATGGGCAGAGCTGCAACCGTTCCAGCTCAACCATCAAAGGGTCCTTTCCCTCCTATCACTTACCAAAAAATGAACAAAATTAAGACGTGCAACCTTTTTTTCTTTCAGGCACGCAAATTATTCTACAGCTGGAGTAATACTCCCGTGCCAAGGCTGACTGCCCGATGTATTATTCACAGGAACCCCGCAAAATGCTGCTCAGCCGCTCACCTGCCATGAATAATTTTGTTTGACAGGCAGGTTAAATATTTTAGGTTTCTAATCCTCCTCCTCCTCACAGGGAAGGTGGGCACTTGTGCACTGCACTGAGAGGCATCACGGCGAGGATGTTTAATTAAGGCTCTGGTGGAGTTTGCCCCTGGTAGGCAAAGACTGAAAGCAAAAAACCTTGGACCCAAGAGGGAGGAAGGAGCAGTGGGAAATGCACAGGGACTTGACAGTCAAGACATGTAAACTCTTTGTGAGTAACCCATCAAACGCCAGTGGGAGACATGCACTCACCCTCACGTCAGTTACGGAGAGCTCACCAGAGATCCTCAGTGTTTCCAGCCCAACCCAGGAGGGAATAAGATGGAAAGCAGCAGAGCAGCTCGTGCTCCTGAGCCCACGGTGGAAGTCCCACGGGCTGATGTTTCTGGCACTGCTTTGTCTGTAAAAGCTTAAATGCAAAAATCTTTCTGAGACAAAGGGCAGGGTGATGAAATTGCTAACTGTGAATAAACAAGACAGTTGCACAGCTCATCATAACCTTAATGATCCTCTCTAAATCACGCAGGCCCATCACCTAGATCTATTGGCCACATTAACAGACTGCTGAGTGCAGGAAATACGGAGAGGTTCATTTTTAAAAGATTTTGTGTGCTGCACTCATTGGGAACCCTTCGAGATGGAGTCTAAAGCAGATGGTGAAATGGGAAAATTATTCACGTTAATTCTTTAGATAAATAAAAAAAAAAATGAAAGCCCCATTCAGTCACACTTCTGCTTTTGCAGCAGTCATAAAGCCCCAACAGGAAGAATCCAACGCTGCACCACAACCCTGCTGCTAGTTAATTGGTTCAAGGGCACAGGAACAGTAATATCCCGTAAAAAAAATATGAGGTCTTCCCCCTTTATTGGCTATTGTTCAATAGCCTGATGAAAGAACAAGTTGAAACAGCAAATAAATCCCACTGTACACAGTGCTGAATGTTGAAACCCTTTCCATTTTCTTTCACAGACCTTTTCTACAGAACAATATTCTGCTTTGAGCTTCTCACCTGCTCTGCAAACTCTTACAATGAGAAATCATTACTAGTCCCCCATGTAACAGACAGGGAAACGGGGGCACTGATCTCACCCAGAGTGGGAACAGCAAAGTCAGGACTAGACTCTACGTCTAATCCAACCCCAGGACTGAGGTTTTCTGCTCATTTTGCAGGAGGACCAGCTCCTCGAGTGGCCACGTCTATCAAAGCATCAAGGTCTCCCAAGCCAACCAAACTGTGGCCACAGCAGCACCAGGACTTGTCACCTCTGAAGTTTTCCCTCACCCTGATGAGCCAGAGGACCTGAGGAACGTGTCACAGGGGAGCTCCACTCGCACAGCAGTGGGTTCTACAAAATTTTACTTACCGCTTTAAACACAAGAAGTAAATAAAGATCACTGCATTATTCATAAAGCGTTTGTGTGCGAGAGCAGTACAAAGCTCTGGGAAACCACTGAAAGCAAATGAGGGAGAATGTAAATGTTTCATTCTAAAAATGCTGAAGTTCACTTTTAAAATTGCTAACACTGAACTGACCTAATATTAAGATATAATATTTGCTAAATGGAAATCTCTGACTCGGTTCTTGCTCCTGACACTTCACAGCCCTGTGGCTTTCTGGCTGTTTTATTTCCTATTAATTTTTGGCACGGCGCGTAAAACCCACCAAGGCTTACAACCGCTTGTAGCTCTAATCCGTGTTTCTCTAAGCTTCTGTCCATGGTTCTGCCGCAGTTTTAATTTTATCCTCTTCTCTCTAATGCACTAAGGTGTGCAAAATGAGTCCAGCTCACACAGTGAGAGCTGCCATCAGCACAGAGCTGTTTCATTAGTGGTTTTCCCATCAGGTCAGTGCTGGGATAAGCAGCCAGCTGTTCCAGTGAATAAACAGATGTGGACCTACATCACCTAGACAGACTGCCCTGCCTCATTTCTCAGAATGCAGCAACTGTGAGACAGAAGTTAAGCCAACTCCAGCACTGTCCACTGCCTGGATGAACTCACCTCTGCAGCCCAGGCTTAGGGACCAGAGCCACCAGCAGTGACCTGAGCTGAGGACAGGCTCTGGGAGTAGCTCCCTCTCGTCCGTCCTCTCCCAGGGCTCAAAGACAAGTCAGTGGCTGTGGCTTGGCAAGATGCTACACATCAGCTCAGCTCTGGGGACTGCACTTCTGCTCTTAGTCCACAGCTAGCAAGAGCAAGCATGACTCAGGATAGTTCACGCTGACAAAGGCTCGATGCATGCACTTGCTGCTGGCCACGTATAGCTGTTGCAGCTCTTACAGTAAGGCCACCGTGTTCCCAACCCCGCGTCAGTATTTGAAACATCGCTGCTTCCCCAGCTCCAGCAACACGCTCGGAAAATCCCTCTCTCCAGTGTGAAACATCCCCTGGGCTGAAGGTTTCCTGCCCTGCTCCCAAAATGAGGACAGCTACCGGAGCTGAGGAGATGGGAGGAAAGCTTCTCTGTGCTCCTCTTGCCTCTTCTCAGCATCAGCTGAAAGCTCTGAGCTCTGGAAAAAGCACGGCTTGGTAAAGGTCATGATCTGAATGCAGATTATTCATGGACATGACTTTATCTGATGAATTATTCTAAACATATAATTCAGCTGGCTCTGCTGAGCACGTATAGGATGCGCTTCTGCAGCTACTCTAAATACAAAGCAGGGCATTAAGTAAGGACAGTCACTTGAAAGCATAATATTTTATTTGCCACAAATATGCTAATTCTTTAATTTTCACACTCTAGGCTAACTAGAAATACAACCTGAACAAGATAATTTTCTTATAGCTGATTACTAGGTAGCAGATCTCATATCTTAGATTTTAGACCCTGATTCAGTATTTCTTTAGACTCTTACCTAGTTTTGATCACACAATAATTGATTTTGAGTTGCTTACAAACATGTAGGACTATCATCTGTCAGCCATGTCCCTATGCTGCTCATTATTGGTGTGTACTGAACAAATTTATTGGCAGGTTTGTCAGAAAATGCAGCAGGTTTTCCCATGCCTTCTAAATAACCACTAACTAGGCAACAAAGAACCAGCCACTTCAGTATCTACCCCAACCTCCTGATGAACATCCTGGTTTCTAGACTCCAGTTTACTGGATTCAGACAATAAAAGCAAAAACAGAGACTCCTTATCATTTAACACATCATCTTCTCTTAAGCTTCATTGGTTAACGCCATTGAACTCTTCATTTTAAAAGGCCATTGTCATTGTCACCTCTGCTGAGAACAAGCTCCCACGTGGAGGGACTACAGGCATAATTTTCAGTAGCATCTGGGGAGGTTAGAAATAATGTATTCTGTGTGTTGTAGGTAGGTTTAGTTAAAACTAATCTAATTACACAGGAATTACGGGAATTGTCTCCAAGGAGGAAGGCACTAGGCCTTGGTCCAAGAGGAATAAACTGCAATTCACCAAAGCAAGAAGGCTCAGAGATAGCGACCTGGGACCGCAGCGTGTAATTCCTGTTCAGCGGTGCACTTGCACGTGGTTAATTACATGGATTTGAAGTGCTTTGCCCAGTCTGGTAAATGGAAGTACACGCTTAAAGCCGAGCTTCAGTGCTTTTAAGAGCTGGGACAACGTGGACGTTTCAGCTTGGGTCCATCTCTGAGCTCAGCAGCTCTGTGGAGTCAGCCCTTTCGTGGCAAATTATAAAAGTGTCTCCAAAGGCTCTGAGGCACATGTGCTGTTTGTAACTCCTGTGGTATTTTTGCCATGACAGAAGGACGGGAACGTTCACCATTACTGAATTTTCACGAGACACATTTACCATAGCCCTGCAGTGGGGCTGTTGACTGTTTCAATGCTAGAGAACAACATCAGGACAGAGAATTTTAGGAGATTAAGGAAATGTAAAAGCTATTTTAAAAACAAGCACAACTCTTTAAATCTCCTGAATTGTTCAAGTGCATTGTTGGTCCAGGACAAATATTCAATTGAATTCTTATCTTATCCAAACTCCAAATCTCTTTTATCATCCGTTATTTTCCAAGGCACTGAACAAGAGAGGTCTGAACTTACATTCAAAAGACAGAAACAACACAGAGTGCTTCTGCTTCCCTCCCCAGAGATTAGCCCGGACCAGACTCCTGGCACCCTCTAGACCTTGGGGAAGTTCAAACTCAGAACAAGCCCAAATGAAATCCCAAAACTATGGAAATAATGGCAGTATCTAAACATTGCAAGTAATTTTCCAGACGTACCAGGGTAGATCAAAATCCAAGAATGGTCAAACTAATGGGATGTTGTATGAGGCTGAGAGCTTTCTTTAGATCTCTATAAAAAAAAAAATCAGATATAAGGGATTTTTTTTCTCACACGTTCTCTTCACCATCTCATCCTGTCACCTAGAAAATTGCTTCTCTACTTATTCCACAGATGGGAGAAACCAAAACAAGCAGGACCTAAGCCAGGCGCTTTTCTTGCTCATGTCCAATCCATGGAGCTCATTAGAAAAGCTTGATGGGATTGTCCCTTTGAAAAATACACATCTATTAAATGGAAGCTGATCAGAAGAAAAAGTATCTTTCAGATATTTTTGTGATTTAAAAGAAAGGTCAGAAAGACATTTTTAAAGTTCAAATAAAAAATGCTCAAAGTTAGATGAACTGGGATTTTTTTTAATTACAGGAAAACATTAATTCTGTCCATGTCAACAAAAGTAATTGACTGATTAGCAAAAATGTCCAGGTTCTAGCTCTTCCTTCTGATTTGAAATCTCATGTACTTTCCTGGGACAACAAAATAGTTTATCATGTTATGATATCAAATCAGATATTATCAGCAAACTTCTGAATCTTTTCCTCACAATCACTTGTTGAGAGCAATTTTCCCATTCTTAAGTAAATAATTCAGGGTTTCTTCCCCCTCCACAAGTACTGGCACAGACGTAGGTCCCCAAACCACAGGTCACTGTTGGCTGAGTACCATTGCCACATCAGCACACAATGCCTCCCTCCAAGCGCCCACCTTCTCCTGCGCTGTGCTGGTCAATCCTGTCCCAACAGCATCGTCCCAAGGGACAGTGGGACACACACGGACATACTCCCTTTCCCCTCACACCAGGGGGGTGACCAAAAGTGGCCATAGTGCAGATCCTCAGGATGTTCCCCTTGGGATCCATGTTTTCCGTAAGAAAGGATCCCTGTGTTCCTCTCAGCTGCGAGCAAGAGGCACTTTTACACTGAGAAAAGCAGCCTGGGCTGACTCAAGGTGCCTCCACAAAGTCAAAAATCACCTGGGCCTTGTTGCCCCAAGGCTAGGTTTAGGCACGCAACCATCACATTTCAACAACAGCCTTCCCCTGGGGTCAAAGCACCACCGGCTGAAGTAGCATCGTAGCGGCAACATATCCAGAGCATCCCCAAGTCCCATGGGGACACCATGGAAAGCTTCAGCGCCATAAAGCTGCGAAACAGGAAGGCCTGGGGCTTTCTGTGCTAGATGTTAATTTTCCACTCATTTCCTCCATAGTCCAAAGATAAAATGGGTCCAGTGGACTTCGAGAGGAAAAAAAAGAGAAGCATAACCCTTTCCACCTTTATTGCCCCCAAGCCTATGTTATTTAATCATTTCTGCAGCGAGTCCTTCAGACACAGGAGGTGTTGTGCTTATGCACTTGCCAAGAGCAAATCGAGGCCCCTTTGACCCTCCAGAGGACACCTGGGTCCTTGTGGGCACAAATACACACCTCTGGGTTTCCCTACAGACCTCGGAGGGGGTGTGCAGAGGCAGGACAAGCCCGACAGATTTCACATGATGTGGAACTTGGAAGAAAACATCAGCTATTGCAGTGGAGGTAAGTCCAAAAGCGCCGGCAGGTTTAATTCTCAGCAGGACACATTATACTATGGAGTGTACACGTGGGAAATAAAAGATAAATGGAAAAGATGAAACCGCTTTCACACAGCATCTTTATCCAGCCAGCAGAAAACCAGCTGCTCAGCAATGGGCTCTGTTGGCCAGTTTATTTGTGAGAGCTGGGCAGCCTGAATCTGGGGATTCTGCTAAAAATACTCTGAGCAGGGCATAAGTACGCGTGCCGTCAGCAGTGCTTTCTCCTAAGGAAGGAGGAAGGAAATGAATGCAATAGGAAGGAGCAGAACAGCAGAACGAGGCAGCGGCACGGGCGACAGGAAACAATTTATAACTTGAGAGCCTTTTCCAAGTCATCTGTTCTGCAACTCAAACAGCATTTAGGTTTGTTCGACTATATTACACAAAGACACATAAGCACACATATGTTCAAAGTTGTTTGCAACCGCCGCTTTCATCCCGAGCTGCGGGGTTGTTTCAACAAGCTGCATCTGCGCTGATTTGTTGTCCTGCTTAGTGCTGCACTGACCAGGTGGTGACAAAATTCAGATGATTATGTTCAGCTGAAAGGGGAAGCTGCTCTAATTCCATGGAAACTTCTCTTACAATAAATAAACTAATATGAGATGAGCGTCATTGTTTTTTGAGTGCAATATGCTAAAGTCAGAGATGTGTCCCTAAGACACATTTGCACCATTATTCTGTGCTAACTTGTGGGAGAGATACTGGTGCTTCAGCTCAATAAACCCTGGCTGACAGAGCTCTGGAGAAGTGAAACCCATGCTGCCGTCCCTACGGATCCTTGAATAAACCCCCAGCACCTGAACACAGGATCTGTCAGCTCAAGTGTCCCCTTGGATCTCATTAACCACCATGGTTTGGGTGGGGACAAGAAGGCTCTCAGAAGCCTTGTGAGAACTACTAACAGCACTTTGCAACCCTTACCCTGTCCTTTGGGCTGGATCACAGGCTACATCTGCAAAAACATTTGCTGCTTCTGTCCAGACCCTCCTGCAAACCAGGTTTGCCTCCTGGCAGTGCCAGTCCCTGAGGCTCATGAGAGTTCAGAGCTATTTCCTACTCAGGTAATGATAACTAGCTCTACTGAACCCATACAGAAACTGAGAGCAGTGAATTAAGGAGAAAAACTCCAAAGAAAAAGTCTTCCCAGTGTAGCTTCACAGGAACGGCATGTTAAATTTACACCCACAAAACCACATAATAATTACCCAGGCCTTCTGTTTGCACAGTAATTACAATGCAACGGTTTAAGGAGGAGGAAGAGAGTCTTGCCTAGCAGCACGGTTGGTTTTCTAGCCTCCTCCTCCATCTTCAACTCCTCTTTCCTCTGCAGCAAAGGAGACCCTCTGGCTCCTGACTTGCCCCAGCTGTGACCCTGGGGACCTGCTCCAGGTCTGTGGGATGCTGCTGCTCAGGAAGGGCTGTGGGTGCTCCACGCTCCGTACCCCAACCCTGACACTGGGACCACACCAGTGGGTGTGACCGTGCAGGCAGCAGAGGTGCCATCAGCTGTCCCAACAGCACCGTGGGCACCGCTTCATGGCGGTCTCAAGAGTACTGAATGCGTTCTTCAGATCCACCAGAATAAACCCTCATTAGCTTTCCAATCCCCCCCATCTGTGCAAGAGAAAACTTTGATTCCCTAAACCAACGGGCAACTGCTGCACCAGTTCAACTGGGACCAAGCAGAGCAGCTGCACCCACAGAGGTGGGACTGTCCCCTCTGTCCTCAGTCGCAGACAGGGCCGCTGACGTGCTTCACTTCAAACACCAATACAAACTCCCAGCTTGAGGCAATAAAGTTTAATTACCAGGCACAGCTGGATCCAGGCAAGGGGCTGACTCTGAGGTCCCAGAGAAAAAAAACACTCTGTTCAGCAGCAAGCTGTCCAGCCCTGAGGAAATGGACTCAAGCCAAGTATTATTTATACATCTTAAGGTCTCACTGATTTCACTCTATCAGACTTGGCCGGCCAAGCAGCCAAATCCAGGCTTGCAGCTGGCGGGACGTACCCTTGGGGACAGCACCGGGTCCTCCATGCATTGGACCTGCTTTGCCATCTCCATGCTTTTTGGGAGGGAGCTGAGTCCTGCCACATGGGTGACTCGCATTTTAGGGGACACAGGTGGGACAGGAGGACAGAGGCACCTGTGCACACACCCTGACTCAGGGCTGGCTGCTGCTGGTACCCACCAGCACTGCTGCTGGAGCATCCTTCAGCCCACGATTGGCTTACAGCAAGCGTGCAGGCGACAGATTTCATATTTTCTGTTGGAAATGAAATTCAATCTCACACAAATAATTGTGTTTGTTTTCCCTACAGGTTCCAATCAGGCGTAGCTAGCTATTGAAAAAGCCAAGTACTCACCAAATTTGCTTCTCCTCTCATTTTTAATGCCACAGGTTGCAAATTTTTCTCCTGGATGGGTGGTGCCAACTTAAACACTTGGGCATCAGTTGTGTTCCAGTTCTCAGTGAATCAGATCAAAACTGGGGGGAGCAGATATTTTTATACATACGAACAGAAATTTTTAAACAGCATTTTTGTTGCAGTGAAAGACAGGACAAACCGAGCAGCTCTGATACCGAGTTTGCAATACGAACTCCATCTCCCACCTTACCCCCAGCAAATCCACAATTGTCTTAAGGGCTAGTGGTGATTTTTTTTTTTGTTTTTTAAAAGCACAGACACACTTTTTCTAGGCTAAAAGGATAGGGGTGCCATGCAACAGCACAGGCAGAGCAGGCTGGTCCCTGCAGCATCGCAGCCAGCCAGCCACCAGCATCATCCTAGTACTGGGACTGGGGCACCCAGGGGTGCAGCTGGGGACCCCTGACCCCAAAACCCATCTCCTAGCCTGGCACGCTCCTGGAAGGAGCTTTTCCATGGGGGAAGGAGTATCAATCCAGTTTACTCTGCGTGGGGCTTTGTCCCCCTCTGGTGACTGGCTCGCGGAAGGACAGAGCAGAAGGAGCCGCTCCAAAAATCCCAGCTCCAGCTCAGAGGTAAATTGGGGTTATCATCCACCTGGGTNTTAAGAAAAAGCTCAGTGCAATGGAACCTCCTCGGGGCAGGGACCACGGCAAGGCTGGTCTTGCACTTGCCTCAGTGGGAGTGTAAGTGGAGAAGCCGCTCTAGGTCTGAAAATACCCACAGTACACAGGCAATGCTCTGCTTCTCCAGGAAATAAACAGCATTTGTGAAGATTTTGTACCTGCACAGCAAGATGCCACTCGCCAGCCTTGGGGAGAAGTCATTGCTGCTCCTCTGAAGGCTACATCTGAAGGATGTGCTTCACCCCACTCCTGATTTGAGTCAGGAAAGGCAGGATAGTGCCCACTGACAGTAAACACCATCCTCAATGAAAGGTCAACACTCTAGTTTTCCTTTAAAGGAAGTTTTTTGTGAATCTTTTTTGGCCAGCCTAACTTTTAATCTCCATAAAGCACATGGGAGATGTGACCATTAGTGGAGGAAGCATTTACTGAGGGGACTCCTTGTCTATGATGCAACCAGGAAAAAAAAATCATTTCACCTTCTACTGAGAAAAAGGAAAGGAATACATTTCTTTAAAAAAACAAACAAACAAACAAACAAACAAACACACTGTTCCAGCAGATTAATTAGGAATCCACCTAAATGTTCTCCAAAATCTTTTCATTCCAATAAGGAAAATAAAAGGTTTCAAATTTTGAAAGTATTAATTAAAAGAGAGAGGAGGAAAGCTCCACATTTTAAATCTCAAGTATTATAATTTTTAAATCCATTGTCCATTCAACTTGAGGCCTGAAAAATAATAGAAGTTTAGCAACAAAAAAACCTGTTTTTGGTTATCATTCTTAACAAAAAGATGCAATCAATAACCTTATCGTATGTTTGGGGTTTTCTTTGCCATCTTGAAGGAAATGCTGAGAAACAAATATGGGTGGATTTGGCTAAAATTATTTGGAAAAATGCCCTCGGGCTTGGCACAGCCCTGCCACTCGGTGGCAAAGCTTCTCGCACAGGGAACAGCNCTGAGAAAAAGGAAAGGAATACATTTCTTTAAAAAAAAAAAAAAAACCAAACACACTGTTCCAGCAGATTAATTAGGAATCCACCTAAATGTTCTCCAAAATCTTTTCATTCCAATAAGGAAAATAAAAGGTTTCAAATTTTGAAAGTATTAATTAAAAGAGAGAGGAGGAAAGCTCCACATTTTAAATCTCAAGTATTATCATTTTTAAATCCATTGTCCATTCAACTTGAGGCCTGAAAAATAATAGAAGTTTAGCAACAAAAAAACCTCTTTTTGGTTATCATTCTTAACAAAAAGATGCAATCAATAACCTTATCATATGTTTGGGGTTTTCTTTGCCATCTTGAAGGAAATGTTGAGAAACAAATATGGGTGGATTTGGCTAAAATTATTTGGAAAAATGCCCTCGGGCTTGGCACAGCCCTGCCACTCGGTGGCAAAGCTTCTCACATGGAGAACAGCCTTGTGGGCAGGTACATCCGTGCGTATGTGACCTTGTTTTTCAGAAGCAAACTCAAAGACATTTTAAAAAGCATTTTAGAGATAAGTGGGGCATTTTCCTAGATGCCTTTCTATCCTCTGAAATCCCTGGCATCTGCGGGTTTAGCTGTACCACAGAGAATAACGCAGGGAAGTCAAAGGCCAAGCACAAAACCCTGTTGCAACTAAAGCAATCAAGGGAACCTTGCCATCACCACCATCAGAGCTGAAATTTCATATGATTTGCATAATTTTTTGGGGATTAAAAGACCTTTAAGAAGCCTCAGGGCTCACTGCTCCTCTGACATCCACGGCACTGCCCGGAGGTGAGAGCCACATGGAAAAGAGGTGACTTCTTCAGCTGGGTTTCATGGGGCTTTGCGTTCAGGATTGCAGAGCCTTGAGAAATGACAATGAACCTGCTGCTCTAAAGACTTTGTATTTACAGTCAAGAGCCCAAGAATGAGGCTTTATGATCTGATTCTTCTGCAGATGCTTCCTTATGTTCTAACACTGTACAGATAACTGTCCTTGAGTAATTTTTTTTTAAATCGTTAAAATGATTTGTAGTTGTTTTTTCAAAAGTGGAAGAAATCCTTGTACTTGGCTTGGGTACCAGGTTTATACAGGGAAAATGTTCACATTCATGTCATCTCTCAGCCCTAATTACTTTGTTGACATCATTATCCTGTCTTTAAATCTGTAACTTGAATTTTTTTAAACCTTTCATAGCTCTTCAAACCACTTCTTTCAAGGGGAACCTGCACGGGAGAGGTCTGCTTTATACTTACATCATCTTTTCCATTAGTTTCAGAAAACTGAGTGCTTTTTCCTCCATCCTGCCCCGGGTAAGCTCTCTGAGGGGACAGGGGATTGGTGTAACGTGTCCCTGATGCTCTATGAGTCTGCACTGGTCATGCTGGAATGACTGTCCTGCATAAATCAACGAAGTTCAGCACTGAAGGGGTGGCAAGGGCTGACACGGTGAGAAATGTCACCTCATCCACACCCCTACTCTGTGGAAGAGTCCTGGAGCTTCTCCAGGTCAGAGAGAGCAGCTCTGCAGAGCTTCTAGAGAAACTCCTCTAAGCAGATCTCATCTAGCTTCACAAGAAATAAGGATGAAGAGACACTGCAAGGTTTTACAGAATCATGGAATCATTTTCTGCTGTACGAACCACAGTATCATGGACTTGCAGAACACTTTAGGTTGGAAGGGACCTTAAAGATCATCCAGTCCCACCCCCTGCCATGGGCAAGGACACCTCCCACTAGCCCAGGTTGCCCAAAACCTCATCCAGCCTGGCCTTGAACCCCTCCAGGGATGGGGCATCCACAGCTTCTCTGGGCACCCTGGGCCANTTATGTGTCCCCTGCCCATGCTTGTTGGCGGTCAGGAGGTGCTGGATTACCTCCCTCCATCCCCAGGGAATGGTAGAAAACAGCATTTCTCCATCCCGATGCTTTTGTCCCAATTTCTCCGTTTATGGCTGGGCCTGTTTGCCTCGTGAGTCATTTGGTGGTGTCCTCTAAAGGTTCCTTTCCCAGTGAGAAACACCAGCTTCCTTGGCTGATTTATGTCAGCTGCATGGTAAAAGCATGGAAATAAAACCACAAACTTTTGACAGGACTCAAAGGAACAGAAAAATATCTGACATTTTTCTCCTTCATTTATGTACTTAAAAGTTATAGCAAAATTCATTCCATCCTAATATTAAGGAAATTTTATGCAAGGTAACAAACAGCAGCACGATTCAATATTTCTGAAGTGATGGCTTCCTATAAATATAGAAAAAATCAGAAATGGCCAGTGGAACTATTAATTAAAATGTGAAAGCAGATAAATAATGAATATCAATGTCATGTACTCATTAAGATTCTACAAATGAAAAATATCTCTCCCGGTTATTCCTTTGATGAATCTAGCCCAAATATACTTGAACTGCAACATAAAATATTCAGGATGCTCGTATTTCATTCTGTATCAGCCATTCTCAGATCCTCAAATCCCAAAGCTGAGAACTGCAAATGTCTAATCACAGCATTGATACTGACCTCGTTCTCCAGCCTTAGACAAGTCATTTAGCCTGCCATGCTCTTAAGACAAAATAAACTGTTATGAAGTTAAGATACCCCTGCAAGGATTGCAGCTACCTAGTGTTTGGTCCAAGGACTCCTGAGAGCTGAGCCTATGTCTTGTTTTTTCAGGGGATCATCTCAGAAAGACAAGGAGGTCCCACATCTCCTGCTTGCTCTGGCTATTTACCTTGTGAACCTCTCATGGACTTGTAACTGGAAACTGGCAGGTAGAAATCCATCCTGTTCAACCTGCCCTGGCTCTCAGCAAATACATTTGTTCTTTACGCTGTTTTCACTTTAGATACAGAGACACCAGCTAGAGCCAAGCCGGTTACGCTGCTGGCCTCTGCCTCACCAGCAAGATCAGCCACACTGTGGTGGTCCACCATTGCCTTTAATCCAGGGGTCCAGTCCTTCCTTACCATCGTAACTGCAGGCTGCAAGAGAACACTTCCAATTTATAGGTAATTCCTTATCTTTTAGAAGTTTAATGTTAGGGACAGATTACAGCAAATTATTCAAGTTTCAGAAAAAGTGGACAGATTCCTCTACAGCACTAGTGACTGAGCCATCCAGAGCAAGGAAGAGAGATCCAGGGAAGGGGTGACTTGGGCAGCCATAGAGAAGGCTTCTCTATTTACTCTGCATTGCTGCCAGTGCTACAGCTTCCCCAGAGCCATCACGACAGCATGCTGGCTTTCTTCTCTTACGGAAGTCAGATTACCAGTGCTTATTCAATCAATGGCTTTTCTATTGCAATTATTGACATTTCAATCCCGCACCCATCACGGGGGAGAATGTCATGATACCAACACCTGCAAAACACTTTGGACACCATCCCATGTCACTATGAGGTGAGAATGGCCATGACATGGCGTCCTTGTCATATCACTGTCAGCCTCAGCAGAATTAAGACCCAAAATATCAAGGGCTGTGACCCTTCTCTAACAGTCTACAACTTCCAGCCCTGCTTACAGGAATAACCATCTGCAGGAGATGGGGGATTTCCTCTAACCGCTCATGCTCAGCACAGTACTGGATGGATTTTGGGGCTCTGGCAAGTAAAGGAAGCACATGGGAGCAAGGATGCACAGCACTGCTGGAAGGAGAGGGGGAAGAGAGCTGCAGGTCTGTATCTCCCAGATAAATCATCATGTGTGCCAAGTAGATTAAAGAGAGGAAAGAACGGGTCCACCTGCTGTATTATATAAATATATTTAAAACAAATCTGCAGAGGCATACGTGTATAGCACACTAATGTGCTTCCTTTGTTAAAATGTTTTAGAGAAGCACCTAAGCTCCTTTTGAGGAACCAGAACCCAACCTGACACACAAATTCAGAGGCAGCCTTGGGTCACCTCAACGTTAGAAGAACCCCCAACAAACCAAAAACCCCAAAACAACTGAAAAAGAGAAAGAAAAACAAAAATACCCAAAACAACTGCCATGTCATTAGTTCACAACACAAGCAGCTCCAATCCACAGTGACTTGAACCCACAGCCTCAGCAGTGACCGTCACTACAGGCTGGTCCTCCCACTCCCGTGGGCTCAAGGTGCCGTGCAGGGGGGGAGCAGGAGGGCAAGTGGGCACCGAAGCCTCCTGCCATGGCCAGTGGCTGTCTCAGCCCAGCAGTTCTTTTTGCTCACACAGAAGACGTTTTTACTAAACATTAAAATAAGGTTCCTGAAGTGTACCAGCCGTTGTTAATAAAAGACACGCTTTCCCCTGGGGTTTGTCGGCTCTGCACTTCAAAGCTCATTTTACACGCAGGCCAACGCTGTATTTTAAAAAGCGAATGTTAACACGAGCTCTTTAGTCAGCTGAATAAAAGTACCAGGAGCTCCCTCTCCTTCCCCCTCCCATCAAATTTTTAAAAAACTCAAACCCTTATCAGCCTCTGATGGATTTAACATTACAATTGTTTTTCTGATACATCTTCCCTCCTCTGGTTTGCTCCATGGACTTGTGCCCCCCACCAACATCCCTCCTCTGCCCTCCTGGTCCCAGGCAGCCTGGAGCACTTCAGGGTGCCCATCACAGACAGTCATGCACCCATGCTTGGGGCTGAGACACCCCCAGCACACCACCAAACTCCCAGGGCTTGTTTTGTTCATGCAGAGGACAGCTGATATTTGCTGGCAGCAAAATTTGGGAAAGACTTTCCAAGAACAGAGAGGGTGGTCTTATCGCCATCCAAGTGTTCTTCCTTCCAATTAAAAAAGCAGTTTAAAGGCTAAGCAAGGAGTGCACTGGCACCCTGGTTCCTCAACTGAGTCACAGGGAGACACAGGAAGGGGGAGACAGGAACACACCCATTGCAGGTAAATAAAAATCTCAAACTCTATAAATGGGATTTTTTTTCCATAATTGCAAAATAGAAAACAAGAGCAGGTGGCACAGACTAAGGAATGAGCGTTAAGAACCTGTGTGCCCAGAGGGTGTTTGAGTACCTCATTTTTCTGAGGTTGATGCTGATAGGGGCTATCTCAGAGAGATGAGCTGGATCCTGCAGCCCAGGCAGGTGCAGGGCTGGAGATGCCTGGTCCTGGTGTGCATTTACTTCTTGTCCAGGTTGCTCTTCAGAGGCTGTCATTTCACTCTCTTCTTCACTACCAGGCTTTCCAGCTGCTTCTGTTCATACTGGGTACAGAAGTCAACATGGACCCACCATCCCAGCACGGGGATGCTGGTCTAGAACCATCCCAAACCCACTGCTATGGGGTTTCACACCTATTGTTGCTCCTGGGGAGCCCAAATCCAGCCGCCCACTCCCAGCCCTAGCCAGAAGGGAACTCCCTTCTCCTCTCACTTTCACCTTCTCTTTTTAACAATGCTCATCTCCAGACAAAGCCCAAGTCCCCACAAACACAGGGTTTCAGCTGAAGCACACCATCAGCCCCATGCTGTGCTCTCCATCACAGCTAACTTCACCTCCGGGCTCCCTCTCCAGGACCTTCTGGAGGTTGTCTGCCACCCACACTCCCACCAAGATCAACGTCACCTCCATGGAGGTTATCTCCTGCAAGAAGGTCCGAGAAGACCCAGCTCCCAACCTCCATGTCACTTGTGGTGCAGCGGTGCGTCGGGTTTCACACACCACAGCTGGTGCAAACTCCCAATTTAAGGGCGGCAGCACTGCAGGCAGCAGTACAAGTCAAAACTGGGTGACTGCACACAGGGAAAGAGCCAGGCTCCTTCTACAACCGGAGGAGAAACTCCTCCCAACACTAATTCAGAGCATATAAATTAGCTGCTGTCTACTGGAGGGATGAACTGTGGGAAAGATGTAGAGTCTCTCGGACAACTCTTAAAGGCATGAAATCAAAAGAGAATTAAACCAAAAATACATTACTTCTAGTTGTTCAGGCTGTTAATTACAATGATGTATGTATATTAAGCTTATATTTATTGTAATTACTGAATAATTTATATCATCATGCAGTTGACAGAAACTGTATAAAGAAATTAGAATGATTTTAAATTATTTTAAGTACTCTGAATGTGTGAGAAATATTTTTTAAGATAGTTTGAAAGATTCTAAATCTAATTATAACACTAAGATACAGAAAGCTCTGTTTGGGCTAATGTTTTTTTCTAGCAATTAGAAAATGTTTGATGATGCAATTACACTCTTATATACAAAGTCTTTGCAACTCAGATAATATTTCATTGAAAAATAATCAGAAAACATAGTATGTAAAAAGTAGTTACACTCAGTTTTTTCTATAATTTTCTCCAGATATATTTTGTAGCTCCAGTGCAGGTTTCTCCATAGCAAAAAAAGGGAGGGTGAAGTGGGAAAAAAAAAGGAAAAAGAAGAGTCAAGGCAAGCAATTAATGCACGGCAACTCGCCTCAGCAAGGATTATCCCTGTCTCCATCAGAGCAGCGTGAGGTTAAGGTTAATTTCAAATGGAAGAATAATCTCACACATAAGAGTAAGAAGATTAAAAGTCAAAAGACAGAATACAAATTCTTAATGACATTTTGTTTGTTTTCCAAATGTGATGATTTAAAGATTATGATTCAGTGGGTTGTGGGGTTTTCTTTCTTTCTCTCTCCCCGCCCGGCTCCTGCCTCATTTCCTGAGCTGGCAGCACTGTAGCTTTTGAGCAGCAACCAAAACCTCTTTGGGAAAGACAAAGGCCAGGGCCAAGCTCCCTCGCTCAGACATCCAAGAACCTGCCCTGGCTCAGCCCTGCATCTCGTGGGAACCAGACTCATCCCAGCCAAGCCAGCTAACCCCGGGAGCCCAGAACATGAGAGGTGAAGGAGACCTTTGGGTCCAAAGGAAGCAACTCTCCAAGTCACCTCAAAGCTGGTACATTCCTTCCAAGAGCTGGCAGGTTGCATCAGTTCTGCCTTCCTTTCTTTTGCTTTTCTGCTTGGACCAGACTTCCAGCAGATCTCGTGGGCCAGGCTGCCCAGCCTGTCCAAATGCCAGTCATCTTTGGAAAGGATCATTTAGATAAATAAGAGCAGCTAGAATTTGAATAGTTAAGATTTATCAGTGGGTTAGGAAATAGCAGATGAAAAATCAAAGACCACACTATCACTCACTACTAATAAATGTTTCTCGCTAGAAAATGAAAATCTTATGCAAAGAAGCATCCATTATCATCCATCATGGGGCTTCTGCAGAGTCAGTCTTTCCTGTACCCCGGGATGGCACGATCCCAGAGATGCAGCAGTTTATCACTTGTTTTGAAATGAGCAAACTCTCCTTAAATCTTTATCCCACGCTGACTTCCCTTGCTCATTTCCAGCAATTGCATTCCCACTGAATTCTCTAACATTATTCTTGTTGACTTCTGTCGACAGGAGAGAGCTTCAGGACTCCATAGCCAAAGGCTGGGATCTTCAAGGGAGTCCAAGAGCCTCAGTCTATTTCACTGGAAGATGCAGAGAAGTATAATAAAATAATTAAGCAGCCAGTGAAGCTCATGGGATGCCACCGGCTTCAGTGGTGAAGACTGGAAACCAACATCAGGCTCCTCTCCAAAACTGCCCGGAGGCTTGCAACCACACGGATCTCTTCAGCAGGACATCCTTAAGCAGCCACCAGCCGAGGGCTGTGGATCCTCTACAGCATGGCTAGGTATACAGAGCCCGCAAGATGCCTGCACACTCCATCAGAGCATCCCTTGGCAGTTCCAAATTGCTAAATAAGAGCATTGCTCCTGCAGCAATTTTGCAGATGTGGTGCAGGGCAGGTCTTGCATCTGCTGACACCAGTGTTCCTGCTCTTCAAATCATGTGGAAGCGGTGGCTACCAATTCGAGTCACTTTCGTTTAGTGTAATTTACAGGTTTAAATATTTTTGTAATTATTATTATTATTATTTTATTGATCGGTTATAGTGGTTCTACAATGATAGTGCTAAAGTGCTTCACCAGAATAAAAACCCTAGCATTTAAAAATCTAGTTATTAAACAGTACATCCAGATTTCCACGTCTTCCGTGATACACTCAGCTTTAGAAAAAGGCAGATGTCGTTACCATGTTCAACAGCCAATACTCAGGTTGTAGAAGACGAACTAAACACACCGAGCCCTGCGCCTTGCAGCAATCATTTCTTTTCCCTTCATGCTCAGAGATGTGACCAGCTAAGAGGACACAGGGAATTTGTGTGGTGAGCAGATCAGCTGGGTAACTAGATGGAAACATCAACAACATTTTTAAAAATTGTGCTGGCAGAAGTGCCTGGAGGCATAAGGCAGGTACAGACCAGCTGATGAGGATTTACCAGGGAACGCTGAGCTGCGAGGAAATAAGGCAGAGGACAGCTAGCGTGAGCATGAGGCAAGTGGAAGGGTGATGCAGGGCTTCGGAGGGACAGCCTGACAGCAAAGCGAGGAAAAAAAGTGGAGAGAATCAGAAAGAAGTGAAACACACAAAGCAGAGTGTTCAGTGCAATACAATGAAATGACCCAGCTGTGTTTCCCACTGGTACGGGGGCAAACTGGAAGCAGGCAGGCTGACACCACTTCAGTCTGAGAGCATGGAACTGGTGTTGGTGGGATCAAACTCAGGATGTGTTCTAACACAGCACCAGCACCCTTCGATATATGCCTTCTGTGTCAGGGCAAGACAATTTAAGTAATGCCACCGACAAAATCCCCCCAGTTTCACTTACTGACTCCAGGGAAAGCTGTAGTACGCACCCCGAAACCAGGCTGGGCCAGCTGTGCCAAGGTGCAGCTTCCCTGGTGGAGACACAGGCTCACGGGTCTGCTCAGCACAGGTGGAAGTTTCTGGGATTAAATCGTACGTGGCCTGCAAAAGCGACTGTTATTTACAGAAGGAAAATCAAAATCACAAGCAACATCTCTGCTATTCATCTGCACAGCAGCGTTTAGGGTTAGCTGGCATCTTCCCACCCTCAGATGCTGCTGAGATGCCCTCTGTTTTCTTGTGCGAGCTTTTCTTACGCACGTTTTGTTAGGAAATCCAATCAAACACTTTTCCATTTTTCAAATACAACAAAACCCCAGAGGCTGTACAGAGAATGAGACGTTCCAATGAACTCTTGAAATTAAGTATGAGAGTGACCTGAGCAGCAGCTGGAAGCGCTGGCAACCAGAACACATTTGCAGGCAAGGGAGTGATGAGTCAGGCAGTTTAAATGACTGCAACCTTATCTGAATGAAGGTCTGAAGAAGAGTTAGGAGAACTTATTTTAACAAATTGGAACAGATTGCCAAGGGATGCAGTCGCTTTCCCATCACTTCGTATCTTTCAAAGAAGATTGAATTTTATATACACATACACACATTTTCATTCCAGGTCAACCAGAAGTTATTGGGATGGATACATCACTGAGCCAAATCCTATGACTTGTGTTACACAATAAGTTAGCCTGGGTTATAAAATTAATCTCTCTGCTTCTCCTAAAAACCTGCAGCTGAACAAATAACTTTGTTTGGAATATGGGGAAAAAAAAAAGTTTTCATTTTAATTAAAACACCAATTCAGCCTTTGTACCTGCCAAGACAAAAGTAACAGTTTTTATACACATTAAATAAGAATTTTAAACCACTGAAGTTTAAATAGTATTTTATTTCAACTGTAAATAAATTAACATATGCTATATCACCATTTTAAAAGCCACATTAACTCTCTGAGAAAGGATACAAGCCAAAAAAGAATCTGAAAACTCCCAGACTCTGGAGACAATGCATAGATTTTGATAATGAATTGCTGGGGAAAATAATGTTTAAGTAGATTAAAAAATTAAAGATTTCCCTGTAATGCTTGAGAGCATCTTCCCAACACAAAACTAGATACCAGTTCTAGAGACTGGAGAATTTCTAGAATATTTTCCATATTTGTCCATTTTGAAGTTTTTACACCAGGATTTTTGAGTTTCATGATCTTTTTCTGTAAGCATCTATCAGCCTTGGATGGCTCCAGTTTGGTACTCGGCTCCACAGCTGTGCACAGCAGCTGGAGCAGCACGAGGGTCACCGTGAATCCTGAACAGCTTGACAGAGCATAAAATTTAACAGACCTGAGGAATGTGATGGCAGGGGCTGTAAATATAAAAATTAACTGCGGGAGCACTCCGTCATTTAACAGGGATCAGGGAACAAGCAGAAAAGCTGGCGTTGGATCAGGCAGCTGTCACAATCATTGAGGTAATTAGTGAAGCGTGGTGGTGACAAGTTTGCTGGCTCACGCGAATGTCCCGTGCGCAGGGTCGTGTGCCACGCTGGCTTTGGGTTGCACGGTCGTTCTCTGCCTCATTCAACACTCGTGTCCCTGAAAATGCACATCTCTCCATAGCTGTAATTTATGTTAGCAGAAAAGCTCCAGATGCCATGAAGATATCAGAGTAAATCATCACATTTTATTAAAAGAAAAATAAAATCTGCATGTGTAATCTTCCCCTGTGCTACCTGTATTTGAAAACCTGGCTGTAAAGTCTGTCATTGGGGAGTTAACAGGTAACGCATGTGCAAGAAACTGGCATTTCTTTTACTGCCTGACCAGTTCAAAACCTGAATTATT
>VZTO01000145.1:0-11094 GCA_013400615.1 Syrrhaptes paradoxus
CATGGGGGTTACCAACTGGAACCAGTGGAGGTTGCCAACTGGAACCCACGGAGGCCACCAACTGGAACTCATGGGGGTTACCAACTGGAACCCATGGAGGCCACCAACTGGAACCCATGGAGGTCACCAACTGGAATCCATGGGGGTTACCAACTGGAACCCATGGGGGTCACCAACTGGACCCCATGGAGGTTACCAACCTGACCTGCCCTTCACTCCAAGGTGACCTTTTCCATTTGACAGAGGAGCCCAAAAGGACCAGAGGACAGGGAGAGGACAGAGAAAGCCAAGAGCACAGCCAGCGTAGAGACGGGACGGTTTCTGCAGCACCATCATGACAGCGCAGAAGCGAAGGAGGAACACGAGCTGTTGGGAAATGCACTGACACCGCACCGTGCCACAGCTCCTGCCAAAGCTGTCCCCAGCCCTCCCTCACCTTTCCTGGCCTGGGGGGGTGGTGACCATGTGGACCATGTAGGACAGGCAGCTGCCCCATGGTTCTGCCTGTCCCATCTTGGGCCAACAGCATCTTGGTTAAAGGAGACGGGCAAGAGCCGAGCAGAGGGAGGTCCCTTCTAACAGGGTTCGAACCTTTGGCAAAGCTTTCACGAGTACTTTCGCGGTGTGGCTTGGTTTTGACTCCAGCACCCCGTGAAGCGGAATATCCCTGCGTGGCCACGGTGGGTGCTGAGCCCGGAGGGGACATTTCCCATCAGCTGTACGGCACAGAGAGGGGGAGGCGGTGGCAGGGGGGTGCGGCGAGAGAAGAGGCAGATGTTTCCAGGTGTGGATGGCGAGGCGAAGGACCGGACTGTCGGTTGGGTGGGTGGATCTCGTGGGATGTTAGTAGAGTTGGAGCTGGAGCTTCATCCTCAGTGCTTGGCCCAGCTCCCCTGCTAAGTAGTTGAGGTGGTTCTTGGCCTCCAGTTTCTGCAGTTCCCTCTTGCGGTACAGCGGCACGCTCACGATTTCCAGCAGGTAGGTGCCGGGTACGATTTTCTTGCGGCCGAGGTGGAGGTAGCTGAGCCCCTCTTTTTGGTGGATGCGGAAGTAGCCATCCTCATTCCCGTGGGAGATGAGGTACCGCACACGGTTCTCCAGGGGCTCCACGGCCGGCAGGAGCTCCAGGATGTGCTCCTTGTGAGCCAGGTCGGAGAGGTTCAGCGTCATGGACAGAGGAGCATCCACATCCATGCTGGCCAAGTTCACAGTGTGATCCTTCCAAAGGAACCAGGCGTGTTACTTAGGGACACCAAGTTCTCCCCCAAGTGACCCAGCTCCTGCCCTGCTCCACCCCATCCAGGGCACCACAGATTTCTTACCTGGTGCTTCTCCGTGCCATTGACGCTGCGCCGCTGCCGGCCCCTCTTGGGGTAGCCGTTTATCTTGCACTCGTAGCAGGTTTCGGGGGAGAGCAGGTTGTCTTCATCCTCTTCTTGGGGGGCAGGAAGGTAGGAACCTTTCCCAAAACCCAAGCCAGAAATACAGTGTCTGGGGGAAGAAGAGCAGACACCCATCTCAGATTCATGCTTCAAGAAGGAAATCTTATCATTGCCCCACAGGTTCTTCGTGTGGCACCCAGGACCACATGGAGGGTCACGCCTGGGTGTAGGACGTGGCTTGTAACCAGGCCTGAGAGATGCCAGGTGACATCTTCTTTAGATGAGGCCACTAGGGTTAATCTGTCTGAGTCCTGGACTAGATGGATCTGCAGAGCAGCTGCACCAACCATTGGATCAAGGCAATGGAAGAGGAGATGCCCCTTGGCATGGGAACCTTGTGATGGGTGAGGAACAGCCTGACGTGGAGAAGATGGGGGAATGGGAGCTTCTTGGCTCCTGGGGCTCCTTCAGATTGCGTTGGTGGCAGAGGGCAGAAGGGTGGAAGATGTCCCTGCCATGGGTCTACACAAGTAGATTTCATTTATTAGGAAGAAATTTTTCACTGTGCGGGGGGTGAGACAGTGTCCCAGGGTGCCCAGAGAAGCTGTGGATGCCCCATCCCTGGAGGGGTTCATGGCCAGGCTGGATGAGGCTTTGGGCAACCTGGGCTAGTGGGAGGTGTCCCTGCCCATGGCAGGGGGTGGCACTGGGGGGGCTTTAAGGTCCCTTCCAACCCAAACCATCCTGTTTTTGTATGATGAACCATGTCTGGGGGCACCATGCACTTGACAGCCTGCAACATCCCCCAGGAAGGTCCAGGTGGGGACTACCTGGTGGCTCCCTTACCCTTGTCCTGCTCGGAAGTAGCCTCCAGGACAGCCGCAGAGATAGCCTCCGTCGGTGTTGGAGCAGCCGTAGCTGCAGGGGCTGCCACCTGCCGAGCATTCGTCCACGTCCTGGCACCCACCGAAGGCTTGGTCAAAATCGAAGCCGGACGGACAGACGCACTTGAAACTCCCCAGGGTGTTGTAGCAGGAGGCAGAGCCGCAGGCGGTGGGGCTGGAGCACTCGTTCTCATCTGCACCCAAAGACAGCAGAACCGGTCAGAAACTCCGTGAAGGGAGTTTCATCGCTGAGCTGGCAGCGGGCTCCCTTCTCCTGCCTGCCCTGGGAGACCTCATCCCATGCAGGTCCCTGAAGTTCATTTTTTTTTATCCTCCTGCAATGGATGGAGCTGCTGGAGCACTGGGAGCTCATCACTCCTATGGCAGAGGGAACCTGGGGCAGGGCATGGTCATTGTCCCTGGGGCAGGGCAGGAAGATCAGTGCTGGGTTAGCAGAGATGAACCCAGAATTCGGGGTCAGAGATGGCCAGGGGTGGCTGGAGAGGGACCCAGAGAAGCTGTGGGTGCCCCATCCCTGGAGGGGTTCAAGGCCAGGCTGGATGAGGCTTTGGGCAACCTGGGCTAGTGGGAGGTGTCCCTGCCCATGGCAGGGGGTGGCACTGGGTGGGCTTTAAGGTCCCTCCCAAACCAAACCATCCTGTGATTCTATGACCTGGGGCTTTGCTGCCCTCTCCTCCCCATCCCACAGCTGCAGGATCCAGGACCCCCCATCCCACACTCACCCACACACTGGTTCCACTGGTAGTGCTGCACGTAGCCCTGGGGACAGCCGCAGCGGTAGCCTCCGAGGACGTTCTGGCAGCCGTGCTGGCACCGGTGGTTCCCATCGCACTCGTCCACATCTGCAGCAAGGGAACACCGAGGGTGGTGAGACACCATCTCCCCGGGCAGCGGTGGGCGCGCAGGGACCACGTGCACGGCTCGTGCCTGGCTGCCAGCATCCTTGGAGGTGCTCATGCGGGTGGGCGATTCTTCTGCTGATTACGTCTCTGCAGCTTGGGATTGAGTAACCCAAGGCCCACCTACATCCCCTTGCATCCCTCCTTGGCTGTTTTTTGATTTAAGGGCTGGTCTGGACCATTACCAGATCTGCTCTGCTCCAGGTTGCCCATACTGAATGTAGGCACATGGGTTTGGCCACCATGCGATGTCCCCCGAGGAGATCCAGGACCATTCCTTTCCCAGCCTTAGCTGCTACAGTTGCAGCACTGAGACCTTCATCTCCCTGTCCCAGAGCCTTCTCCAGGCAGGTCAGGCACTGAGCTCCACCAGGGCTTCTGGTGCACCCCGGTAAGGACCAGCCCCTTCTTGGTCGGACTGAGCTTCCTAAGAGGCTGTGAGTGAGCTCGAAACCCTTCCCCATGGACCATGCGTCTGTCAAAGCCCCAGGACACGGACCCACCTTCACAGTTGACCCCAGAGCTGTCCAGGGAGAATCCTTTCTGGCACTCGCAGTTGTAGCTGCCCGGCGTGTTCAGACACTGTCCTTTGGCTCCGCACAGGGAGGGCTGAGCCGTGCACTCGTTATTATCTGCAAAACACCCGCGGCTGTTCGTCACTCCATCCCCAGGGACGTGGCCACACTGCTGCCTTGCACCGTGGAGCTCAGCCCAGTTGGATGCACAACCCCAGTCCAACTGGAGAGGGGCCGTGCCCTAGAGCCAGAGCTCTGGGGATGGAAATACTCCCCTGGGGTCAAAGCCAACCCCCGGGGACCTCGCTGGTGCTGGGGAGCGGAGCAGCGACCGCCTCTACTCACCGATGCAGGAGGAGTGGTGCTGGGTGAAGCCCGGGGGGCATTTGCAGTTGAAGCCCCCGATGATGTTCACGCAGAGGAACTGGCAGTTGTGCTGCTTGGTGGAACACTCGTCCAGGTCTAAAGCAACAAGCAGAAGCGTGTGTCTCAATTTATCTTATTGAGATATCTCTGTGACACCGGTGGGTGTACAGGGTGATGCACAGGGGTCCTGGGCAGAGCAGGACCTGACGTGGACCAGCCTCAGGAGCAGCAAACACAGAATTCTTCCACGTATAATAATGTGTAATTATCCTCTTCCATATAATTCTAACAAGTCCAGGGAGCCTCTCCCCACCTCAGCGGCTGATCGTATTGTGTATTTGGCATGTATATATATACACACAGAGACCCATCTGGAAGGTGCAGAGATTTTTCTCTCTGCAATCCACAAACCCCAGACTCTCCCAGGTCCCTAAGCCACCCACGGCAGGACGGGGAGAGGAGGGCAAAGCCCAGGAGGAGCCCGACAGCGACTCCGACGCGCGCAGCTCACACAAAGACATCCAGGTTCAAGGCTCCTGCAGCTCAGCAGAGCTCAGGATGTGTGTCCTGATGGGACAGGTCTAGAGGGTCTGTGGAAGGATGAAACCCTAATGCATCACTCCAGCACAGCAAATTAGCCTTGTCCTGTGGCCAAACAGGACTCAACTGCTCTGTCCCCTGGGAACCAGCTCTTGCCATCCCCCCTGCTGCCTTCTCCCGGGTGGATACCTTTGCAGATCTTCCCATCTTCCTGCAGAATGTACCCTCGGGGGCAGGAGCACTGGTAGCTGCCTTCTGTGTTCTTGCAGATGAAGTTACACGGCTTCGGGGACTGGTTACACTCATCCAAATCTAGACTCGAGAGACACGACACATCAGCATTTGCAGGTGGTGGGGCTGGACCAGGTCCCCACCACCCCTCAGACCATTCAGCTGACCAAGGGGCTCCTGAACACAAGGTGACCCCAGGTTTCATGGCCCCACGTCACTCAGGGGTCAGATGGCCCCACGGATCCTGGCACTGCCTGCCCCGGAGAAAGGCATCTTTCCACCCTGCGGGAAGCAGGGGAGCAGAGCCCGGGGCTTTGCAGGAGCACCTCGGTTTGAGCCAGCACAACAGAGCTGGAGATCTCCTGCAGGACAAGAGCTGGATCACCTCCCCGCTCAGATGTTGTGGGACCTGGCGGATCCCAGTGACATCTTTCTCAGCCCCTTCCTAGCTAAAGAGACAGGTGGATGCTCCTCTTGAGTACTGGGAACATCAGTTCCAGTGCTGGAAGGGGGGTCCAGGAGAGCTGGGGGGGCTCTGGATCAGGGGGTGCAGGGACAGGCCGAGGGGAAGGGTTTGAAGCTGCGAGAGGGGAGATGGAGATGAGATGTGCGGAAGCAATGTTTTCCTGTGCGGGGGGGGAGGCAGTGGCCCAGGGTGCCCAGAGAAGCTGTGGATGCCCCATCCCTGGAGGGGTTCAAGGTCAGGCTGGATGAGGCTTTGGGCAACCTGGGCTAGTGGGAGGGGTCCCTGCCCATGGCAGGGGGTGGAACTCGATCATCTTTAAGGTCCCTTCCCACCCAAACCATCCTGGGATTCTGTGAAGTCTGCCAAGGCCAAGGGCTGTCCAGAGCCATGGTTTCCCCCTCCCGACTGACCCACGCAGGCTGTGCCAGTGATGTCCGCGGTGTAGCCCAGGCGGCAGTGGCAGCGGAAGGAGCCGATGCTGTTGATGCACTGCCCGTTCCTGCAGAGGTTGGGCAGCACCTTGCACTCGTCGATGTCTGCAGAGGGGAGGGAAGGACCCCTTAGTGCCAATGCCACCTCTGTCCCCATGCCCCAGTGCCAGGACAGCTCAGACTCCCCCAGGTAGCCGAGACAGCATTCAGGGGGTCGTAAGATAACGTCACAGAGGCTTCTTGCCTGCTCCAGGCACTGTGCAGGTCTGTCCCAGCCAGTTCCCAGGGGAACACCCACATCTCTGCTTTCCCCCCGCTGCACTGAAGGTGATTTGGGCCCCAGCTCACCTCTCCCATCAGTGGAGTACCCCGGCCCATGAGGACACATCTTCTTGTACTGGGCGGTTCCAGGGAGGGGGCAGAGCTCGCACTGGGGGCCCCAGCTGCGCCCGCTGTTGCAGCAGCACTCGGACTTGGTGACCAGGTTGCGGTTGGTGGAGGACATCTGGCACATGGTTTGCAGGACTTCGGTGAAGCAGAAGCCTTGGCGGGTGTCTGGGCAGAGAAAGCGGGGATGCACGTTCAGGATCTGAGTCAGGGACAAACGAGCAGCCGGTCCAGCCTGTGCCCATTCCAGCGTGGAGGGGAGCGTGGTTTGGATAATGCTGAAGGTGGTGCCCCAACAACCTTTCTGCCCAGAAACCCTAAAAATACCCGACAAGCACCATCTGCTACTAAAGAGAAGATGCTGAAGACCCCCCAGGAGCGGGTAATTACCAATACACTCCGTGCCCGAGGGGCTGACTTCAAAACCTTCGTTGCAGTCGCAGCGGTAACTTCCCACCGTGTTGACGCAGCGGCCGTTGGGGCAGATCCCGGGCTTGGTGCGACACTCGTTCTCATCTGGGGAGGAAGGAACCACAAAGAGCTGCGTTGAGGTACAGGACAAATTCCAGCTTTCCATGAGTCGTCACGCTACCAGTCCTGGGCCAGTGGCCACGCTGCTGGTCTAGGAGCAGAGCTGGGCTCGCTTTGCCCAAGCGTGCAAATCTGGGCTGGCCAGGGCTGGCCCTTCCAAAAGCAGCTCAGTGCAAAAAAATTTGACACAGGCATGGAAAGACTCAACAGAAAGGACACGTGGCATGATGCTGTGTCATCCTGTGCTGGAACTAGGAAGACCCATGGCTCCAGAGATGACTACCGGAAAGCAGGGTGCAGCGAGGTGGGTGNGCTGGGCTCACTGTGCCCAAGTGTGCAAATCCGGGCTGGCCCTTCCAAAAGCAGCTCAGTGCAAAAAAAATTTGACACAGGTGTGGAAAGACTCAACAGAAAGGACACGTGGCATGATGCTGTGTCATCCTGTGCTGGAACTGGGAAGACCCATGGCTCCAGAGATGACTACCGGAAAGCAGGGTGCAGTGAGGTGGGTGCTGGGCTCTGCCCTAAATTAACAAGTGATGGGACAAGAGGAAACGGCCTCACGTTGCACCAGGGGAGGTTTAGGCTGGAGATTAGAAAAAATTTATTCACTGAAAGGGTGATGAGGCATTGGAATAGGCTGCCCAGGGCAGTGGTGGAGTCACCATCCCTGGAGGGGGTCAAGGAACATAGATGTGGTGCTTGGGGACATGGGTTAGTGGGTTGGGTGGTGTTGGGTTGATGGTTGGACTTGATGATCCTTGAGGTCTTAACCAACCTTAATGATTCTATTCTACTCTGTGAGCAGAGGTTTTGTGTTTGTAGGCATTTAGTAGGACATACGGGAAGTTTTGACACATGGGAAGCTCCAGGGAGGAGCTGTTTGACAGATGGACACTACATGGACAATGCCTAGAAGAGGATGGTCTCCAGCCCCACTGGGAACCCCATCCAGCCCGGTCCTGGGTACCTGTGCAGCCCTCTCCATCGGGCCTGCGCTGCATTCCCGGCGGGCAGATGCACATGAAGGTGCCGATGAGGTTCTTGCACAGCATCCCTCGAGACTCGCAGTCGTGCAGTCCCTCCGCGCACTCATCCAGATCTGCAACCGAGAACCTCCTGAGAGCGTGTCCCACCTCCCAGCTCTGCAGCACCAGGGGGGCAACTGGGACAGGACTGCTGACATCCGTGCTGCCCTGACAATCCCTCGGGCCAGGCTGGCTGTCACACCGCACGGACACCGGGCAGGTGACGGTGAGCACAAGCCCAGAGATGCCAGCTCGTAAGTTCTACCTTCTCTGCACAGCACCAGAGACCGGCTAAGGGCAGGGGCCTGGGGAAGGGGGGTGTGGGAGCAGCCCCGATGGGTACAGGAGGGGATTTTACCTCTGCACATTCTTCTGTCCTCTCGGAGGGCGTATCCGGACGGGCAGGTGCACTCGTAGGAGCCGAAGGTGTTGATGCAGCGGAAGGCGCAGAGCAGGGGGTTCAGCGCACACTCGTTGATGTCTGGGAGGGAGGAGAGAGGGGACAGCTTGGCTCTGCTCCCAGCAGGATCAGCTGGTGGTGGATCCTCCCAGGACAGACTCTCCCCCTCGCTGTGCATTCATCTCATGAGAACTTCACTCCACCAAGGCTTCTTCTCATGGTCTTCAGGTGCAGAGGGACAGACACCTGGTGTCTCAGCAGCTTTGATGGGGACAGGGTCCTGGCTCCATGGGGAGGCAGCTCCTGCATTTAGGCAGGTCCCCAGACCTCCTCCTGGCCTCCAGCCTCAGAGGAAGCTGAAGGTGACCAGGCTGATGGACACACGTGGAGATGAGCCCTGGCTGTTTTTTCTGCACTGTCCATTGGAGGCTGACCTGACCGCTCCTCACCCAGCGGGGTCACACCCATGGCCCAGAATGCGATGGGGGTGAAAGGGTCGCCCCATGGCAGCGTTACCTTCACACGTCATCATGGGACCCGGCTCGAAGCCCTCGTCGCAGGCGCACTCGAAGCCTCCCACCACGTTGGTGCAGGTGCCGTTCCCGCAGGGGTTGCCGATGGAGCACTCGTCGGTATCTGGAGGGAGCCGGGACCACACCAGGGGGGTGAGTTAGATCAGAGAGGCGCGGGGGGGTCAGTTCTTGCAGCCAGAGCGTTCAAACAAGCCCAGGAGCCAGGGATAAGAGCGGAGTGGCAGGGGAGAAGCAAGCTCCTGCTCCCCACGCTCTCCCAGTCTCTGGCGTTGGGAGGATAAAAGCCAGCGGGAGGAGGCTCTCCCACGCAGACCCTTACCCACGCAGTTGACCCCGGTGTAGTCCAGGTTGTACCCGAAGGGGCACTCGCAGCGGAAGGACCCGTCGGTGTTGATGCACGCTCCGTTTATGCAGACCCCCAGGTTCTCCGAGCATTCGTTAACGTCTAGAAGGGAAACCAAGGCAAGGAAACCTCATGTGAGCATGGAGCCAGAAACATCCCTGTCCTCTCCGGAGTGACACCGCCATCCCTCTCCGGAGCTGGGGGCTGAACATGGGCTTGGGAGGGAACCCAGTCCTGCACCCCTCCCCTCCTGCCACTGGGATTCAGCCCTACGCTCCAGACAGCCCAAGTTTGGTTGCTTCCAGGCAAATGTCCCATTCCCCCACGGGACACATTTCCCCATCTCCAGATCAGACCTTACCTTCCCGGGTGTCCCCTGGACCTGGGATGGCTCCGTGGCCATACGGACACAGCTCCTGGAAGGCAACTGGAAGAAAGCAAGCAGAAAAATGAGATATGCTCACAAGTGCTTCCACTCCCAGGAGTTGAAATGTGCTTTGGAGCCTTCTAGAGCAGGACCAAGAGCTTGCCAGCTCAGCGCCCATGGGAGGCCACCAAACCCCAGCTGGGTGGAAAACCCCTGCGCTCGCCTTGGATCTGGATGCGCCGAGAAGCCTCATCTAAAGCCCCGCAGAGAACGGAGAGCAGATCCAAAGCAGAAATAAGCAACCCATTTCCCAAGAGCCTGACTGGCTGCTGAAGACCCAAGGAATACTGGAGCCCAGTAAGGGATGGTTGGCACTGGCGGTTGTCTTGCCCGACCCACGCGCTCTGTCCATGGTGGAACCACCTCTCCCATGGAGCCGGGTCCCAGCACACCTACCATTTCCCTCCTGCGGGCACAGCTCGCAGGGGTCTCCCCATCCTTCTCCCGGCATCTTGCTGCAGCAGCACCGAGCCTTGGTGGTGTTGAAGGCCTTGGGGACGGAGCACTTGCCGTTGTCAAAGCGAGTGAAGCAGAAGCTCTGGCGAGTATCTGTGGGAGGACGGGGAGACGCACAGGGCATTGCGGACATCCCGGGTGGGGATGCTCCCCTCTTCCCCACCGTGATGAGCTGCACTCACCGAAGCACCGGCGGCCGTTGTCGGACAGCACGAAGCCTGGGGGACAGACACACTGGAAGCTGCCGGGGGTATTGGTGCACGTCCCGAAGAGGCAGATGTTGGGCTCCTCTTCGCACTCGTTGATATCTGGGAGCACCAGGGACATATTACAGAGCAGCCAAAGCCCATTCCTTTTCTCTTTTCAGACTGGGATGGCAGGGGAGCTCTGATGTCACCCCACCCCTAACCCTGAACCTGTCCTCGGGGCAANTGGGGAGCTCTGATGCCTGGAGGATGTCACCCCACCCCTGACCCTGAACCTGTCCTCGGGGCAAATGGGACAACAAAGAGGCCAGGGCACAGCAAAACCTCGGAGCCTCCTCCGCCACGGGAGCAGGCTTTGCCTTCCTTGCTTTCAGGAAGATATTTGGGGTGGTGACGCACGTCCCAGCCCGCTCGGGAGGAATAGGGTTGGTGTGGAAATGGTCCAAGGTGCCCCCATGCTGGGCTGGAAATGGAAGGGGCAGAGAGCCAACATTACCGATGCAGTTGTCGTTCTGCACCTCGTAGCCGGGGGGACAGATACAGCGGAAGGAACCCTCCAGGTTCTGGCAGGTGCCTGGGGAGCAGGTCCCAGGCAGGCTCACACACTCGTTGATGTCTGCAAAGGAGGAGAAATAACCAGCGATGGTGTCAGTGCTCAGCCCAGAGGGTTTGGGTACCGGGTATCCCGCTGCACCCAGCCCCTGCCCGCAGCTGCACCCTGCTCTGCCCAAAAGATAAAAAAGAAGCAGAAAATACATTTTCCAGGATGCCTGAGACCTGGTGCTGCAGGAGGCAGCGTGGTGGACACGAGTATCCAGGGTACAAGGTGCCTGCTGGCCCCACAGCCCCTGCCTACCCCACAGCCCCTGCGCCTGCCCCATAGCCCTGCCTGTCCCATAGCCCCTGCCCTTCCCACAGCCCTGCCTGCCCCATAACCCCTGCCTGCCCCACTGCCCTGCCTGCCCCACTGCCCTGCCTGCCCCATAACCCCTGCCTGCCCCACTGCCCCTGCCTGCCCCATAGCCCCTGCCCGTCCCACAGCCCCTGC